>VCRD01002601.1:69572-83475 GCA_006783055.1 Trinorchestia longiramus
TTCATATAATATTAAGAAACAAATTTATAATTGCAGGCCTCTCTAGTGTATTAGTACAGTTGTGCACATTGTGCAACTGTGTACGTTGGCATGAGAACACGTACTCTCGGAGCTAGAATGGCAGAGCATTTTGGAGTTAGTTACCGCACTGGTGCTCGTCTGATCAGTCCGTCTCATTCTGCTGTTCGCAATCATGTAGAAACTTGCAATACGATACCCAATTCTAGTCATTTCAAAATAGTACGTGCAGCTTCAAGTGTTTTAGATCTTAGAATTTTAGAATCTCTTTTCATTTTTAAATGCAAGCCTTCACTTAACAACCAGTTAAGCTCATATCACCTTACCATTATAGGTTCTTAGTTGTGTTTTTTGTCATATACCTCTTTTAGCTATGTTTCTGAATTTATGTTTGTACATCTTTTTCTCCTTTTGTTTCAGTGGTGTATGTTAGATTTTCTTTTAAAAAAAACTGATGATTGGGTGTTAGCCCGAAACGTTTGCATTATAATGAAATTTTTATCAGTGTTTTTTGCTCTCCTCTTTATATATATATATATATATATATATATATATATATATATATATATATATATATATATATATATATACATATATCATGCATATATCATGCATATGCGTCTGTCGAAGTAAAATGCGTTATTGAATTAAAAAGAAGTTCGCGCTCAAATAGGGTTAAACTCTGCCAGCAGAGTCTCATAAACAAACTGTTTCTAGAAAAATATACTTCACATTAACCTCATATTCAAATATGAGACATAAGAAAATAAGATAAATCAAAGACGCTAGTTAAAATTAGTGAGGGAACGTATTTCTCACTGAATCCTTAATTTATAAAAATGATTGAATAAAGGTTCAAAAACACACTCCAGCAAAATTTTTTTGGCACAGTCATTTCAGCCTGTTTTTATAGATACTTGTATTGAACAGGGTGTTTCAGAATTAAAGCAACCAGTTGTGCATATTAAATAAATCATTTAAAATCATTGTTTGGTTATTTAAATCTTATATTATTTTGAAAGTAGTAAGATAATCTTTCCATTTCAAGTGTCTAAATTTTAAATTCATACGTTATATAATGGCTGTGGATCGAAATATCAAAAGTAACGTATCAATTGCAAAAAAGTTAAAAATGAACCGTTCACTTGTTTGGAAAATTGTTAAAAAGTGTAAGCAGACTGGTAGAACCTCCGATAGAAGAGGACGAGGCCGGAAACGAAGTGTTCGGACCAGAAAAGTTATCAAAAACACTCGGGAGATGTTGTGTCGAAATCCATGTCGATTCCATTGAGAACTGGCTGCAGAAGCCAGTGATAGCAAAACTTCAAAGTATCGATTGTTGAAGGAGGATCTGGAGAAGAAACCTTAAAAAATGATGAAACGTCATAAGCTTACTGAACATCATGAGAGAATGAGGGCTGAAAGAAGTCGTCACATCATTAATGAGATACCTCAAGGTACGCTCCCTAACTTGATGTTCACATATGAGGAAAAATTTTGCATTCAGCAAGTTGTAAACCATCAGAACGACCCCGTTTGGAGTTCCTCAAGTTTAGTCGAGGGTAGGATTGTTACGAGACATCAAAATGCACTGTCTGTCATGATTTAGGCAGCTGTGACCGCCATGGGAAGATTTCCGCTTATTTTTGTGCCTTGTGGGGACAAACTGAACTCAGAATGGTACATTTATCTTATTTTGAAATCAAAGTTTCTACCATAGGCTACAAAACATTTTCAGGGTTCACTTCAACGTAATCCAAACCTGGATTCAGCGGAACATTCCATTTTTCATAAGCAAAGATCTATGGCCAACAAGGAGCCCCGACCTCAATCCTTTGAACTTTTCTGTCTGGTCCATTTTGAAGACAAGAGTTTTCGCCACCCCTAACACTTCTCCCGAGTCCCTCAAAACAAAACTGCAAAGGGAGCGGGAAGCATTTCTACAAGAACAGATACATGTCGCTTGCAATGCATTTGTAAATAGACTTAAAGCTGTAATTCGTAATAAGGGTAGTTACATCGATTTAATGTAACACTGTATCGTTTGCTTATTATTCACTTTTGAGCTTTAACCCTTAAAATCTAAATCGTGCATTTAAATTTTTATAACCCTACCAAAAAGTTTGTTGCCTTAATTCTGAAACACCCTGTAAATCTGACGATTTTCTGCAAATTTGAGTTTTTTTAAGTAGGTACCATATTTACTGAGTATCGACAATGAATAAAAATGATGAAACGCTAGAAAAAATATAATAACCATGATACAATTTTCTAAATATGTACTGAAAACAATTATGCAATTGTGTAAAGTTTGGTTGTGCTAGGACATAATAGCAGCCAACTTTAACAATTCCTATTCTATCTGCCCGTGTGACCTGACTCGAGGAGAATCAAAAACTTATGACAGTGACTCAGCTTTGTATTTGTTTGGGGTTGGCTCGGGAAATGACGGGATCTTCGAAAGGTGACTGAGCCAGTCCAGAGCTTCCAAAGGTAAATTAAGCCAGTCCATATTCAGGGGATGAATAGGCCAGTCTAGAGCTACAGCGACAGCTCACAACGAGTATACAGCGAGCATACACAGTGAGATTGCACAGCATGTTGTACAGCAAGATGTACAGGGTGCAGCACAACGAGCAGGTGGTAGATGACCCCCAATTCTGAACGCATTGCAAAGAGATGAGCACTAATACAAGGATCCATAAGCCTAGTCATTTAGCCAATGCAATTTCCTGACTAAGTCAGGATATTTTGCAGAATGAATAATTGAACTTTATTTCCAATAAAGTATACAGTACATATACATTGGGCAAGGACTACTATAAATAGGACGTGCACAGTCATATAGAGGACTACGTTAGCGGAGGCCAGTTCACTGAGCTCAGTTAGTCACCAACTGTTCCAGTGCGAACATTGTCGTAGTCTGTCACTCGGTTTGAATCGGACATTGTTTGTTTCGAGGCACATTGCTGCATTTCTAAGTGGATACTGTTTGTTTACAAAGTTTATTGCTAATTATATGTATTAAAAATACCAAACAAGTGTGGGGTTGTAAACTGTCGGGGTAATTACAATAAGGAGAACAGGCGTCCCGTGTTTCACCTGCCGAAAGAGCAGTCTGAGAGACAGAAGTGGCTTGATGTTCTTCCACCTCGTGAAAACTTTGTTGTTAATCCAGACAAGTTTTTCATTCATGAGATACACTGGGGTGCTGACCCACCTTTGATCAAATTGCGTGGTGGTTCTTTGCGACCTAGAATCCCTCCTAGAGTCTTCAATGTGCCTGCTTCATGCCTGCCATCTCCAAAACCTGCTCCTCGCCTGGCGAAAGTGGAAGACCAACAACTGAGATATTTTCTTCAGAAGGATAAGATTACTTCATTTGATGCTTTCAAACCTGAACGTAACCTGCAGAAGCAGTACAAGAACTTGATTATTTCAAGATCGGAAGAAAGGCTTGTTTGTTTGTTCATGACCGACTACTTCAGTGAGTGCAGCCTGTCTGTGAATGTCAAAAACAAGCCCACTTTGTGTTCCCCACTAACGCTTAGTGCGTTCAAGAACGGCATTAGTGTACCACTCTTTAAGATACTTCATCCCAACAATGGTTTGAGATCGTATACTCAGTTCAACGAAACTGTGTGCTTGGCAATGAACTATGACATCCCGTTTGACAAAACGATCCAAAATGTTGTCACTCTTCTTCAAGCTCACACATCAGCCTGTGTCGACACAGAGAAGGAGAAAAAATTGGTGTTTTTGACACGTCAGTTGGAACTTTCATCACAGAACCAATTTTCCATGAATGATTATTGTTTTGCTCTTCAATCATACCCAGTGTAATTATGAACAGCTCAGAGACTTTTTGATGCTGCCATGCAAACGCAAGCTGCAGTACATCACTTCATCTATTGACAAGGACCAGGTGCTGAGGGAAACATTTGACAAAGTCCAGGCACTGCAGCAGAAGAATGTGTTTCTCTTTGTAGATGAAGTACAGATTCGCCTGAATGCAGAAGAATGCAGTCCTTCTTCAGACCTCTGTAAAGAAGGCCCGGGTGGCTGACTAATCGCTGCAGTTCGGTAAGTTTTTGCTTCTATGTCTGTTTGTTTATTTTCGTGAATGTTTGTATGTTTCGTTGTTTGCATTGGAAAAGGTTTAACTATATTCCATTTTGTAAAGTCCAAAACTGCAGTAACTCTGCTTTCTATAAAGTGGCCACTAAGCTCATACATATTAAGTCCGGCTAAAATTGGTATTTCAAAGCATTACAGTGCTTTAAATTATTTAAATTCACTGTAAAACCTTATTATCTTTCTATTGCTTGAAAGAAGTAATTTTTGATCAATTTGTCCAATAAAAAATGTTATGTTACTAAGAATGCAATGGCCTCCGCTAGCGTAGTCCACTATACGGCCTTGCACGTCCTGTTTATAGTAGTCCTTGATATTGGGTTTTCAATTCTTAATTTTAACATCTTATGGGCAGTGACGGTGCTTATCGATAAGGTCTTCAGAGAAGTAGTGATGCTTCAAGCGCGATCCCCGTTCTCTGTGCTGCAAATTTCGTGACTCGTAGGGGCGTGGTTCAGGTGTAGCTTATGCCAAGTGTCCAACGAAGCAGCTGTTTGACATGTTCTCCTAGCTCTCAATGGTCAGGCATAAATATACTGTGACAGCTACGGGGAACGATCCCGGGGCTTACCGCGTAGCAGGCGGGTACTCACCAGTCGGTCACGCTGGGAGTCCAAATAGCTGTATTAGTTAACAACTGTCAGCAACCAGCTCACTATTCAGTCAAGTTTTGAATTGGCCATTTTGTAAAGTGGCAGGGGTCTATTAAGATTAATTTGATGAGTTTTATCATTGCTGCTCATCACAGGATACATAAACAGGAATAATTAAACTGTATCCTTGGCAACAGTCTTAAGGATTTGCATTGGTTTTTCTGAGAGCACAATTTCAGCAACAACATAAAAGAAAATAATTAACATTGGACATTATAGAAGAACACTTTAAGCTTTTCAATATTAAGAAATCTGAATTAGGTAATGGCTACAAAAATAATTAGTTTTAGACCTTCAAAAAAATACCTTTTAGGTCTGTAAAATACTAATACTGAGTTTTGACAGATAAAAAGAAACACATAGTAATTCCTAAACAGAAAAAATTAAGGATAAAAAACTGGTATAAGCTGCATCCTAATTTGTACCAATAAGGACATACTATAGGTATGGTCTAAATAATGGCTTAAGATTCTGTTCTTAGTCAATAGATCAGTGGCATGATCTATCTACCGCCTCAAATGTCATGAATTTACCAGTACTAAAATAACCTTCATTTTTACCACTAAAAACAAGATTAAACTACAAGTAATTTCTACTAACACTTTACAATTAAAACATGTATATTAAGAGCACATAATTGTAATAATTTTATATCAAGTAACAATAGCCATCGAGTATTCTCGATTGAAGCGTATTGTCTTGACAGGTCAGGATATATAATAAATATAAATAAATTAGAATTTGTATTAGAGGAAAAAGGGACAGAGGGATACTCGTTAGCTGGCAATACCGAGATGCTGTGACGCCAGTGGCTTGCTGGAGTAGCTTTTGTCTGGTCCCACCATCATCCAAGCTACATGTTGACCGTAGTCAGTCTCGTTTTTTAAAAACAGTGTTAAGTTCCACACCAAACCAAAAATGTAAGATATGCGTAAAAGTGCAAAACGTAATCGTGAGTATACTTAGATGCATAAGTCCGTCGATATCAGCATTATGCCAATTGTGTATTATCATAACTCATAGTCATAGCCTAGGCAGACAGGAGGCCAACCGTGATATCCAAATGTGACACTGAGGAATGCTCAAGGTGCTAGAGTCATTTAACATAATATTCTGTCGCCTGTCATAGCTGTAGAATTTATGTGTGATACTGACAAGTGTCAGTATGTATGCATTTCATTGAGCCAGGAAGTTATCTCATCAGTGTGTTTGTGATGAATTAAATGTCCATTCTTTCCTGCTCAATAGAGTCCTGGTCTTACAATAAGATATCAAAAAGCATTCTACATGCATAGTCAATTCATTCATTTAACTGGTACCTATTCACAGGAAATGTAAAATTCAGTGTAGAATGTAGAAAATGTTTTCTGGTCTACAGCAGCATTACTATGTGTTCAATGTAGTTGCAAAAGTTTCTCACACCACTCAACATTAGGAAGAAAAGTTCCTTAGACAATTTTGTGTTCTCTATTAAGTGTGTTTTAAGTCTATGATTTTTCTACATCAGGAAGAAAAGTTCATTAGACAATGTTGTGTGCTTTATTGAGTGTGACAAATGATTTCTGGTCTACAGCAGCATTCATAAGCAATACCCGTGCTTTGATATGTCAATCATGGTAGTTTACTATATTTTTGAGTAAGAAGTTTGCAAGGCAATTCCATTTGTGTAGAGACACTCAGGCAGTTAAATGTGATGTACAAGATATAATGTGTTCAATGTAGGTATAAAAGGTTTTCACACCACCCAACATTGGAAAGAAAGTTCCTCACAGAATTTTTATATTTTTAATTCAGTGTGCTCAAGTGTATGATTTTTTGCAAAACAAACAGTGCCTGTTGCTAAATACAGGTAGCCATTTCTTTTTTCTTTTGTGATGCTGAATTGCAGCAGTTATGTTTTAACACTGAGGTTGGTAAACCTCAAGTTATTTATACCTGCACCTTCAGTTATCTAGATGCTTTCCTTTCTAAAGGAATTATATTTATGCTGGTACTGTTGCAAAAGGAAATTAGCTACATTCTAGTGTATGCACATTGAAAAGATAATCATGTATGCCATTTCAGATGCCAGTACTATGTCAAAGTATTTAATTTTAAGTTAAATAATTAGTTCTGTAAACTTAATTTGTGATTTGTTCTCAGATCACGGCGTTTTCAATAAAGCCACCTTCCAACGACCTCATCATTTATCCTACGGGACACGCTTAAGTCCCGGACACGTATCGCTATGACAACATTTTCACGCACATCATTGAAGTGGGTTTCTCCCAGCTCGAGAGCCTCATTACCAAACTTAAACATGTGACGTGTTATACAGAATTCCCTGGTGAACATTTTTATCCTCAAGTATTTTTAAGACTCTTGGTTATTCTTAGAAATTGTCCGTGTGATTTAAATTTCTAGATCTTGTAGATCTCTTGACTTGAAAGTCAAAAACTGTGTTCACTACCATTTCTTAAAGGACCTCAATTGAATAGTGTAATATCTAAAGGCAGAATTAAATCTAGTCTGCATTGTCCTCAGGAGTAAATTTTTATAATATCAATTCCTATCTAAGATATCTGTGTGTTCAGGATATTTGTACTCATATGCATCAGTCTATCATTTACCTTGTCAGGATATTTAGAAACTTAATTATGAGGGTATAGTGATATTTCTTAACTCAACCAGATTCTGTTGACTAGATCTATTAACTAGGAACAGAATCTTAAGCTTACAGCACGTCCTTATTGATACAAACTATAATAGGATGCAGCTCGTACCATTTTTTATCTCTAATTTTGTCTCTCCAAGAATTATTATGTTTCTTTTTATCTGTGGAAAAACCAGTATCAGTATTTTTACAGATCTAAAAACCATTTCTTTGAAGGTTCAAAATCAATTATTTTTGTAGCCTTTACCTAATTCAGATTTCTTTATATTGAAAGACTTAGTGTCCCTTTATGACTAATGTTAATTTCGTGCTTCATGTTACTGAAATTGTGCTCTCAGAAAAACCAATGAAATTTCTTAAGAGCATTGCCAAGGATATAATTTAATATTTCTGCTTCAACAATAACTCATCAAATCAATTTAATAAACCCCTGCCTCACTGTAGGAATGTTAAAATCAAAACTTGACTGAATAGTGAGCTGGTTCCTGACAATTCTTAACTAGTACTGCCTTCAGCAGTTTATCCTGACATAGTCTGGAAATTGCAAATGGACCGACAACTAGGTTTACGGATCCTTGTATTAGTACTCATCACTTTGCATCGCGTGCAGAATTCGGGGTCATCTGCCACCCACTCGTTGTGTAAAGTCGTTAGTTGACAGGCCTCCAACAACCCTGTAGGAATTCAGGCCACATGTGTGTGTCCTATAATATTATGGTTTCCTACTAAGTGGAACGAGGACTAGCTGGAAGCTTTCGCTTCCAAGATCCTGCTTGTCACGAGGAGATAACATTTCAGTCATCTCCGAAACCCTGATTTGAAGGCGAACTATACATATTCAAAGTGTAGTCGTTGGCCTGTCAGGTTCTCCTTAACTCTTCATCCCTTATTCCCTTAATCATCCTCAATTGCCATTATCAGTCAATCAGCCACGTCGTTCCACTTGGCTTAGCTTTTCTGTATTGTTCTACGAGTCTACTGTATCATCTTTATAATAAACGATTGGAAACGTCCCAGCTCGTTCTTCCCTGCGATAGCTGCGAGGAGAATCCTAGTATTTCGGTTCGGTGGTACGCTTCTAGGCACGAACCACCTTAGGTAGAGATTTACGATTTACAGAATCTCACTGGAAAAAAGCACCCTAACAGTAGTGATCCATTCGTTGCACTCGCTGAAGTCGTTGGACTTGTTGTACTCGCTGAAGTCGTTGGACTTGTACTCGCTGCGCACCCTGAACTGTACATCTCGCTGTATACTAAGCTGTATCACTGTGCTAACTCACTGTGAGCTGTTGCTGTAGCTCTGGACTGGACATTCATCCCTGAAGCTAGACTGGCCTAATCATCCTCGGGAAGCTCTGGCCTGGCTCAATCATCTCACAAATATCCCAAGCCATTTCTCGTGCCAACCCCTTTAAGTACTAAAAGCTGAGTCCCTGTCATGAGTTCTTTTATTTTCCTCGAGTCAGTTCACACGGGTAGATAGAATAGTGTTGTTGAGACTAGTAGTTACAACTCTACGGTATTTTATAATGCGAATTCGCTTACCTCTATTTGCCTTGTTCTCCAGTCAGTGTCGCTTCGGGTGAAGGATGTACGTCCTCCAACCATACACAATGCGAATTCGATAACCTCCAACCGTGATATACAACCCCTAATTACGTGACAAGTATCCCTACGCTAGTGTTAGTACCTGAATCTACTTAGCCTACTATTCTACAAGTACAGATCTCCACGACACGACTATTTTCAACCGTACAACCAGCACTTCAACCACTTCATCATCACCTGAGCCTTTGCTCGCTCACACCAATACGGAACCGACACACGACGCGGTCGCACACAACCAACAACTGAGGCTGCTCAAGCGGCACCCCACACGCAAGCCAAGGCGTCCCTGTTGAAGTTCCTACTACTAATTTATACATTATGCCACCAATAGGAACTGTTAAACTTGGCTGCTGTAATCCCCGAGCACTACCAAACTTTGCAGATTTACTCAACAGAATATCTAATTTGGGTTATCAAATATAACTATAACACATGATTGAGTTTCTAAATATTCTGACACGGCAAGCCTTAAACACACAGATATCTTAGATAGAAATTGTTATTATAAAAATCTACACCTGAGGACAATGCAGACTAGATGCAATACTGTCTTTAAAATATTACACTATTCAATTGAGGTCCTTTAAGAAATGGTAATAAGCACTGTGATTGAGAACACTATTAACCCATTAGGGCCGAAAGTTGAAAAATGGCGCTAGGATGATGAAACTTGTTAGAAATTGTTCCTGTGCCGCGTTAGGCACACTATAAACTTCATACAATTCGCGTAGATAGAAGCTAAGATACTGCCACGTCGAAAAATTACGCTTAGGCATTCGGGCGAAAAATCATAAAAAAACTACGTTAAAATTTAGAGCTTTTTGACGTTCAATTTAGATAACGTTTAGCTCACTAGCAGGTCTGTATCAATATGTGCATTTCAGTGGCACAATAAATTCTCTTTGGCTACCGATCTTACTGATAGTTGGAGACATACTATTGTATAATAGCAGTTTTAGTAGTATTTATATTCATACATACGATCGACCAGATATGATGAAGCTTGCATTGTATTTAGGAAACCTTTTCATAACTTTTAAAGCATCGTTGATGCAGGCCTCCATCACGTTTCCTGCGCATGAATGATTCTCTGCCTTTGCAATATCTGCACACTTTTGCCTGTTCACAGTGCAATACAATACTTCTAGCCATCATATCTTGCAATGTCTGTCAGCCGTGAAGTTACCTTTTTCCCTTGAATATTGCACTGTCCGTAAGATTTGCAGTCAAAAGGGATCAGGTCTTTTATGAATTCGTACTGAGTCATTGAAGTACCTTTCTTTCTCTTTATTTGATAGAAGTTATTCACTCGAACAGATGGCATGTACAAAAATATCGGCCATCACCATTTTCTTCGACTCATTCTGTCTGTATGTGCTGACACCCTGGTCCATCACATCGACGTAGCCCATGTGAGAGTTATAGAGTTGAATGCAAGTTGGCTGGGGAACTGCTAAATAGTTTTTAACACTTTGATCCTATCTTTTTGTGGACTTCTTAGTTGTTGAATCAAAATTTGAGACCATAGCTACTTCTTTATTATCTTTCTATTTCGTCACTAAAATGTCGTCGCTCATTCTGTAGTCAACAGCTCCCCACTTTTTTTCAAAAAATCCTTCCCTGTTATGGGAGATTTATCAGTTCTATTATCCCTGCATGTTCCTGAAGCAAAATATCCACGCAACATCATTACTTCGATCAGGGGAATGATGGTAAAATTTGTTGGTCAAAGAATAGTAGCTCAAAAAAGGCGTGCGAATTTTCTGCTGCCATAGCTTCGGCCGATGGTGATGTTGAGCTGAATGGTTGTGAATTAGGATTTTCTAGAGTTTTTTTCAGCCACACTCCTCTTGGTTTCTTTTTAGTTTTGGGAGTGAGATTCTCTTCTATTCCAACATCCCTCTCTTCATTTTGCTCAACATTAGCGGGAGCTTGGAGGAGAAGTCAGCTGAATCGTTCAGAATTTTCTTCTGCTCCTTCATCTGACTTATTACTGTCACCATCAGAGAGCTCATTTACTTTTGGAAAACAATTATAGATGACTCCATTGTCTTTAAGGTCCTCCAGTAGACTTGTAATTTCATCCGTATTCATCCTCGGAAAAATCTTATTATAAATAGGAAATAAATAAATAAATTTTATTTCCAGTAAAGTATACAGTACATATACATTGAGTTTTAAATTCTTAATGTTAACATCTTATGAATAGTGACAGTGCTTATTGATAAGATCTTCAGATAAGTAGTGATGCTTCAAGCGAGATCCCCGTCCTCTGTGCTGCAACTTGAAGTCGAGGCTCGTAAGGACGTGCCGATGATCGTGGTTGAGGTGTGGTATATGCCAAGCTACAAGGAACGATCCCGAGCCTTCCCGCATAACAGGCGGGTACTCTTACCAGTCGGCCACGCTAGGAGTGAAAGTAAAACAACACAATGTCATCATAAGTCCCATAGCTAAAAGATTGAGAAATCAATCTATAATACCCACTAAAAATATATGTGTAGGAATAAATTCATACATTACAACAAACCTATGCCGTAATGATATGGGGAGAATAGACATGCACTTGTGCCACCTGATCTGTGGTACAGTAGTGTGGACTGACAAGCCATAGTGCCTGAGCGTAGAATTAGCGTAGCGTAGAAGATTGAACTAGTAAATCCTTTTTTTTGAACTAGTAAATCGGCAACCACCGTAGTCGAGTGGTCTGCGGCCCGTGTTTTGAATCGGGTCTCTGCTTGTGCAGAAAGACTTCTGCGGGTTCGAAACCTGGCCATGAACACGAGCTGTTTCTCGTTTCACGCCGTAAGCTCGCACTTATCGGTAAGACCTCAAAAAAGACCTCCCCGCCCATGGACACATCCCAGGATCGTCGCATGGAGCTCACCATCATCCTTACTCTAAGAATGTTAACCTTAAGAATTTGAAAAACCAATGTACTAAATGTCTATGTACTGTGTACTTGATTGGATATAAAGATTGTTTGTTTGTTTGTTTTATTAGCAACATTTTTACCACACAAAGGAAAAAAATGATGATCATACACTATGAAATAACATATATAATACTCACGTGCGAGACGTGCGACCACAGACAGTCGATATCTTAGATTTATTGCTTGCATACGTCGACATACAAACAAACAAACAACTTTATTTCCAATCAAGTACACAGAACATAGACATTAGGACATTGGTTTTTCAAATTCTTAAGGTAACATCCTAAGAGTAAGGGTGATGGTGAGCTCCATGCGACGATCCCGCGAGGTTGATGGGCGTCTCCATGGGTTGAGGGCTTACAGATACGTGCGAGCTCACGGCGCGAAACAACGAGAAACAACTCATATTCATGGCCGGGTTTCGAACCTGCAGTCCTGCACGAAGCAGAGATCTGATACACAACACAGGACCTATAACGCATAACGCATTCTAAACCTGTATCAGACTCCAACGTACATATAGACATCAATGTGATGTTATCAAACTTAAAACTAAAATGAGCTGAGCTATTTTAATGAGTAGAAAAATCAACGCACTGGCACTAATGGGTTGAATAATTACTATTATCAGCACAGTCACTGAGTTATCAGTTGTCCTATAAAGAACACTTCATAGCACTTTACTTGCTTTAATAAACTCAACAGTGAAGAAGTAGACACTAGTAAAATCTAAACAAATACCCAGAAGAACGCAGATACTACTGGGCAAGATTAGGTATAAAAATTATGACAAGTCTAAAAATACTTAAAATAGCATGCTTACCTCCTATTTAACACAACACACACGAATTTGAGCGGCAACAAGAGCCGCCATCACCAGGTCCGATATATATAAGAAATAGGACCGGAAACAAGGCTAGAACGCTATCGAACCTTGCCAAAAGGGCGTCCTTTGTTTTTGGAACGCTCAGAACTAATTATTAATTACATATAAAATATATCACTAGGTTGTCACTGAAAATTATCAATGAAACTGTAAAAATAGAGCTAAAAATTCTATAATGATAATTACGCCGATTTTTAGTGAGATTATTGAGATTACTGCTAACTTATATTGTAAAAGTATGTGCTATTAAAGAAGGAAATTAAAGAGTGTTATTTTTTTAACATATGCAATACGATATGAATGAATGGTATCACATAGAGTGATACCATTTTTGCTACGATTGTACGCATTGAAATGTTAGGGTATGGTATGGTAATGCTGGTGGGATTTTCATCTACCAAAATTTTACAGTAATATTATTCGCTGGTTTTCTTTTTATCTACCTGTGTGACCTGAATGAAGGAAATGAGAGGACTCTTGAATGTGACTTAGCTTTATTTCAGTGGGGTTGCACGTTAAATGATTTAGATGATCTTGAGCAGCATTGAGCCCGTTTGAAGTTTCCAGGAGGTAAGGATGGCACGTTCTGGGACAGGCCCAGCCCAGAACTTCAGTGACGACAATTGGTGTACTCCACAAGTAAGGCACGAGTACAGCAAGTAGTCTGTTTTCATGCAGAAAGTCGTGTGCAATAAGTAGTATGTAGGCAGTGAACTTATATTGACAGGGTGTCAGAGACAACTAACATATCACTTGTAGTGAGTAGATATGAGCATATCACATACAGTGAGTTTTATACTGCAGTAATGGTAGTACACACGTAAGTTTCTTGCAAACAAAACAAACAAACAAACAATCTTTATTTCCAATCAAGTACACAGTACATAGACATTTAGTACATTGGTTTTCAAATTCTTAAGGTTACTATTCTTAGAGTAAGGGTGATGGTGAGCTCCATGCGACGATCCTGGGATGTGTCCATGGGCGGGGAGTTGAGGGCTTACCGATAAG
>VCRD01002602.1:10529-25847 GCA_006783055.1 Trinorchestia longiramus
GATAGTGTTTAAGTCTAATGGTTTCCAGTTTTTTTTTGTTTCCGGGTTTGATGGTTTCCGGGTTTGATGGTTTCCGGGTTTGATAATGTTTAAGTCTAATGGTTTCCAGGTTTCTTGGCTTCCAGGTCTAATGGTTTCCAAGTTTGGTGGTTCTCAGGCTTGATGGTTTTCAGATTTGATGGTTTCCAGGCTTCATGGTCTTCAGGTTTGATGGTTTCCATGCTTGATGGTCTTCAGGTTTGATGGTTCTCAGGCTTGATGGTTTTCAGGTTTGATGGTTCTCAGGCTTGATGGTTTTCAGGTTTGATGGTTCTCAGGCTTGATGGTCTTCAAGTTTGATGACTCTCAGGCTTGATGGTCTTCAGGTTTGATGGTTCTCAGGCTTGATGGTCTTCAGGTTTGATGGTTCTCAGGCTTGATGGTCTTCAAGCTTGATGGTCTTCAAGTTTGATGTTTCTCAGGCTTGATGGTTTTCAGGTTTGATGGTTCTCATGCTTGATGGTTTTCAGGTTTGATGTTTTCCAGGCTTGATGGTTTCTAAGTTTGATGGTTTTTAGATTTAACGATTTTACAGATATAAATTAAATTCGACTATGGATTGAGCATCTTTGTACGCTTATTTAACAAGGTTGATGGCTACAGCGTAACACACTGACTACATCCAGCTCTCTAATGCTAGAGAAAATCTTGAAAAGAGCGAGAAATTTACAGTTTCTACATTAATGAATTATGTCTGTATTAATGAAATATTTCTGTATTGATTATTGCGACATCCAACAAGTATTGATGCTGCAATTGATTATTGGCTCATCAATTAATCATTTATGTGACAATTAATTAGTTCTGAATCAATAAATAATTGATATGTCAATTAGTAATTGCTGTACCAATAAATCCAATACCAATAAATAAATAAATCATTTATATGCTATTTATTCAATGTTATATAACCAGCCTTAGACGGTCTAGTGTACATCAATGACATGTATGCTGAGCGAGACTCATAAAGAGGTTCGACACTGCGCAGCTGCACAGAAAAGTCTGTTCTGTCAAAGTCCCGAGAAGCGGTCCAATGGAACGATCAGTTGTGTAATAGCTACTCCCTTTCGTCGGAAACAGTTGGTACACAGTTAGAAAAACCGTCTTGCATTAATGTTTCGGAAAACTTTTGCGAAATTCATTAGTCATTTACATATGTTTCGCGTACTTTTTTTAAGTAAAATATATAATTTTGAAAATGTAACGCATGAGGCAAGTTTTTAGACTTTTTCCCTTTTGCACCGACTGTTTCCGGCCAACGTCAAAGTTATTCACAACAACTAACCAGAGTGAGTATCAGTTAGGTCTCTGGGCGAGAGTACTGAAAAACCTCTTCAGTAAATAGTATTCTTTTCCCATAAGTGAGGGCTATGTAGCGCACACATGAGCGAAAATAAAGATTTTGGAAGCATTGATTTTAAAACTATTTGATGCAAATCAAGATACTCTGCCTAAATTATTTCGCTGATGTAACATATGCTTGGATACATCATTAAAAATTATAATTATCATCTACAATATCATTTAAAAAACCTTGAGAATCTCATCATGAAATGTCGTCGTCTGTCAACACAAACTGAAATGAAACGCCCGCTACAATCTTCCCAGTCTGCCCTTTAGAGCTACAAAAAACGACTTTCTCGGTCAGTGATATAAAATGTGTCCGAATTTTGAGCAAAAATTTTAATAGAAACATTTACAGAATTAAATGCCCACTTTTTCCCCTACTCTTGAAACGGTAAACTTTCATACGTGACAATTTTACATCACTTTCTTGGCTTGTGGATTACATGTTCTTTCCAGAACTTCAAAACAACCTGAAAAACTCCTGCCAACAGCAAAATATTAGCAATGCATTTAAACATATTGATAAACACTCATAGAATAGACCATTGGAATGACCTATTCATACTTGATACGAAACCTGCTCTATGGTTGCACTTAACAAGTGTTGATTCATGATCAGTGATTTGACGCCTGTAACAACAGCAGTCCCCAAGGGAACGTTTTAGGCCCGCTCCTCTTCATTATCGACATCAACGACATTTTTGCTGTTGGAATCATCAGTAAAATAAACAAATTCACCGACGACACGAAACTGTCAAAGAGCGTTCACCAGACGAGACAGAGTGATTATTCAATCAGATCTCAATCGTCTACTTCAATGGACTGAAGTCTGACAAACGAGCTTCAACATGGACAAACGTTCAGTCATGTACGTTGATGCTAATAACCGGCTTTTGCAACATACAATGAATGACATACTTATTGAAGCATTACTGTAATAAAGAGATCTTAGTACCATTATCACTGAAAATCTTAACCGTGACATTCAAGTAGATAAAAGCGTCTGAAATGCGAGTAGGATCCTTAGTTTTATCGCAAGAAACTTTCAATAAAAGTCCAAGACCATCAACTTACTGCTCTACAAAGCGTTAGTGCGGCCGGACCTAGAATATACAGGGCAACTGTGTTCTCCTACCCACCGAAGAGACATTAATAAAATGGAGAAAATTCAGCGTAAAGTAACGAAGATGATTCCTGAACTTCGCAATCTCAGCCATGAAAAGTGGCTTGTGCAGCTTGAGCTCATTTCCCTAGAAAAAAGAAAACTGCGAGGACATCTCATCGAGACTTACAAATATGATAGTTCAATGGCTTTAATGATGTTACTCTAAAAAGTATTTCTGACACAGATGATATTGTGCAAACCAAAAATAAGGGCCATAAACTAATAATAAGAACCTTCACAACATCCCAGGCTCTAAACTACTTTCCAGTCAAAATTGTAAGAACCTGGAATCAGCTACCCGAAAATATTGTTTCTGCTGGCACTGTGATTACATTCAAAAATCGTCCGTCCCTGCAAATATTGGATGAGGAGCACCCCAGTGCTTTAAGGTACTGATTCCATATTCATCTCAACTCCTGAAGCCTGTTTATGATTACAGTGCGAGTGCATGACTGAAATGCCTGTGAGGGATTAAGGTGAGTACACTTGACTGAAATTGCGCACGTGACACAATTAAGGTGTGTGATTGTGGTGGATGTGCGTGAGTGAAGCCTGTACTTTAGACAGTATCGGACTTACACAATAACCCAAGAAAGGACCAAACAGCTCGCTCCTGTTGCCATATTCTACTCTATGATATTTATTCTATTTTACAGGGTGGGGCATAATTCCTGTTACATGTTTTTAAATCATGTTAATAATTATTATTTCGCAAATATCACCTTGCGTGATGTTATAAAATTAATCATTAAGATGAATCGTGCTTTATTCGTTGCCAGAGTATCAAAGTTCTAAGGCCAAAATTTAATAAATGCTGGAAGAAAATACCCTTAGAAGGAGTTTGTGTGGCTATTAAAGACTTTTCTAAAAGACATCGAAAAGTAGTGAGGGCAAAAGAGAAACATTTTGAATAATTTTTTTCTAGTAGTAGATTAGTAAATTTCTTACCATTTGTTAAAGTTCAACCCTGAATTAAAAGTATTTTTTGAAGAAAAAAATTGTTTACATTTTGTGCTAGTCTTTATGCCTTTCCCTGTGAATTTATGTTCAAATTGATAAAATTATTTTGTTCCTATTTTATTTACTTAAATTTACTTACATGTATGCTACGTCAAGGCCATCTTCTCCTTGATGCCTCTCTCACTTCCTCCCCTTCACTTCCTCTTCCTCCCCTTCAACTCCTTTACCCTTTAACCTCATCCTCTTCCCTTCATCTATGCCTCTTTCGATCCTCTTCCTCTTCACCTCCTTTTCCCCGTCATCTCACCCTCCCCTTCACCTTCACCTTCCATTCACTTTCTCCTCCCCTTCACCTCCTTCTCGTCCTCTTTATCTCCTCTCATCCTCTTCACCCCCTCTCGTTCCCCTCACCTCCTCCTCCTCTTCATCCCTTTCCTCCCCTTCAAATCGTCCACGATCATTGAGCTCTAAGAGCTTATCCATGTTCGGAGGATCATAGAAAGAGAAATTATTGGAGTGGCTCACCGAACTCTGAATGTTGGAACTGGAATTGCAGAAGAGTTTTATGAATTCCTCAGAGACTAAAGCTTCATTCAGCAGCCAATTCTGCTGGCAACAAAACAATGAGAAACAGAGAACAAAAAAATAAAAACACGCGTTAAGATAACCAGAAGAAGTAAAAAAGAGGCAAACTAGGCTGATTGACAGCAGCTTCTTCTCAATCACTATCATCATTTCTTTTAATTCATAATAATTTATAATAATAATCATAATTCGAGCCTTTGGACTCTCCCACGACCATTCCCTGGCTCTACATAAAAGTCTGTATAATAAAAAACGCATAGGGTACTTTTATTTATTCACGGCTTTATTTATATGAAACACATGTATAGTTTGTGCAGAATTTTAATTCTTTTGCTTGCATTTGCATCATGATTCTTTCTCCCACGCTGATTTTATAGGGGATCGAAATGAAGATTTTTGAGACTGCTAAAGATTGACATTATGGAACTTTGAGACTTTGTTAACTTTTTCTGTTCCCGCGAGCATGAACTTTGTGCTTTCATTCTATTTCAACTTTATTGAACTTGAAGCCTACTTCTTGTGTGAAATATTAATCCTGTGCGTGACTGTGGAGCTCGTGCGTAATTGAAGTGTTTCTGTA
The DNA here is from genome assembly GCA_006783055.1 of Trinorchestia longiramus. Lineage (NCBI taxonomy): Eukaryota > Metazoa > Arthropoda > Malacostraca > Amphipoda > Talitridae > Trinorchestia > Trinorchestia longiramus. The sequence continues at coordinate 15,206 of VCRD01002602.1, forward strand.
TGATTTAGGGGCTCGTGTGTGATCATGATGCCTGTGCGTGATTGATGCTTGACGGCATACGACGTGAGTAGAATAGAATCGAATAGAATGAGGCTGTAGGAACGAACCTTCTGGCCCATTCTTAGGTCGGATAATTACTTCGATAATTATTCGGTTGTTTACCCAAGTCCCATGCCGTATTTCTAGCCGCGTCAACGATGTCGGCAGCGGGATTCGAACCCGGGTCTTCCCGCTCGAAAGCAGATTCGCTCACCAGTTGACCAAGCTGGTGGTAAAGAGATGTGCTTACCTGGGCGACCACTCGGAATGAACCACTCAGCTTGTGTCTATTACCAAATTTTATTTTATGTATGTACATGTATATTCTAATTAAAATAACATCCATGGGACACTTTTCAATTGTTTCCAACTGTACCAGACAGAACAGACATCATACATACGTGACCATGATAACCATTATAGAAGTTACAAAAAGCTCAACAAACTCTTACTATCACATCTACATTAGATCTAGTAAATAATGAGATAAACAGCATTCATAAGCATGTACGTTTGGCGTTGTATGTCTTCATGTGGTCTCTTTCTCTGTCGCGTGCTAACTGCAGTTGCTTAGCATTCAGCATCCGTGTGGTTGCAAGGATTCTCGTAAAAACGTTACAGTGATGTTTAACATGACCGAGTCACAACGTTCTCGTTATTGACCACATGTAAAGTTTCGCTTTAAAAGCGATTTTTAAACTCTGCATTACACATGAATTTTGTTTCCAAGTTTTCATTACACGCGAATTTTGTAGGAACGTCTTGCAATGCACGCAAAATTGGGTGAAAAGTTTTGCATTACACGCAAAGTTTATCGAAACGTTCTGCGTTACACGCGAATTTTGTATGCAACTTGAACATTTTGGATTCGCTTGCGAGATTAGAGAAAAAAGCGGCATTTGGCAGTTGATCTCTGCCGAAACTTTGCGAGGGAATTTTGGCAGGGCGTGATAAGAATGCGTCCAGCCCAAGGACTGGGCGGCTGGAGATGGTCCATGAATCTGCATGCACGCGTGACTCCATTTCAAGTCAAGTGGTAGGGTGGAAGTTCAACTTCAAGCTCAAGGTTCATAGAAACATTCGAAAGCCACACGCAGGAAAAGTGAGAAATTAGAAAATTTTCATTAGCAAACAAAAATTTGATTTTAAAACGTTTAGTATAGAAAGAACTTGGTTTTAAAAACGTAATTATTAAATAAAAAATCAATTTAAAACACTGCTGTCGTGTAAAAAAGTTCATATCAAAAAGTTAGCTATCAGGCAGTAAGGCTATGAATAAAATACAAGAAAAAATAGACGGAATAAAAAGTGAACTTGATAATAAATATCAATATATAGAAAATTAATTATAAAAAACTAAATACGTGTTTATAATAAATACGTACCAACAACGTGTTTAATTTAAAAAAACACTGCAATAATACGTGTTTAGGTTAAAAACCCTCCAAGAACACGTGCTTAGGTTAAAAAATCACTATAATTATACGTATTTAGTAAAAAACACCGAGATATTTTGCGTTTATGTCTTAAGAATAAATCATTGAGAAATTTAGTATCTCTGAGCAAGCACCTCTCAACTGTCTTGTGCTTCTCTCCGTGTCCTTTGAAGTCCAACGTTGTTATGTCACCTGTACTCTTCACACAAACAACTGTACTCTTCACACAAACAACTGTACTCTTCCCACAAACAACTGTGCTCTTCACACAAACAACTGTACTTTTTACACAAACAACTGTACTTTTCACACAAGCAACTGTACTCTTCCCACAAGCAACTGTACTGTTCCCACAAACAACTGTACTTTTCACACAAACTACTCTACTTTTCAAACAAACAACTGAGCTCTTCATTTAAAGAAATGTACTCATCAATCGAACAACTATTTTTCAAATGAACGACTGAACTCTTCCCACAAACAATTGTACTTTTCATTCAAACAACTGTACTTCTCATACACACAATTGGATTCTTCTAATAAAAAACTTCTAATAAACACTTCTCAAACTTCTGAAAGATTGCATACCTCACAAACATTGGCAAACCTAACATGTTTTCTTAAAGAAAACATTCAAAATTCAATTTTACATGGAAATCAGAACACATTAAAAAAATATTCGCGTGCAACCTTTTTCTTCGACTGTAATCAAAATATTAAACAAATTACCTTCAGGGCCAAGGAAGTGAATCGTCTTACACGTGCCACATAGTGAGCTCAGTTTGTCCTGCCAGTTCCCTCGTCACTTAACATGAAACTAATAAATTAAATAATTTTAGTTCCTCATGACGGATGACACGCTGGCCTTAATTACCAGTGCGTTTATTAAGTCGCAGGCGAGTATGACCTAGACGGCAGTGAGAACTGCGATGCCTAAGAAAAGCTTTTGGTTCATCAATTAGGTACGAGTGACATCGTTACGTTGCTGTTGTCACTCAGACGTGCCAAGAGGCACCAGGCCTTCTGAGATGCTTGCAAGGGCTTATGTCACTTAGACTGACACTTCAGGATTGGTCTGAGATCAAGAAACGTAGTTAATGAATAACTGTCGTTTGGTTCGGAAGACCGTAGTTTCGGTTTACGAAAAACCGGGGTTTCGGTTGAGGAATAACCGTAGTTTCAGTTCTCAAATAACTCATTTTGGTTCATGAATACATAGCGACCTCTTTCTCTGGTTTCAACCATCAGACTTCTCTTAGCTTCGAGTAGACAGTGAATATCTTTCTTAGGACTGATAACAGAATATCTTTTTAGCTCGTCTTACTCGGAGTGAGCGTTCGATGAAGTAAGGAGGCATCGAGAAACCAAACAGGATAAATGACACAGGGAAAAGTTTCGACACATACAGTACATTAAGACCCAGAAGGTAAAGTAAATCGGTATTTTAACCACGTGAAGAAGCTGTAATATCTCTGTCATTTGTGTGTGAGCACAGACGTAATAGCAAACTTGTAGATGATGCGTCTGTATTCTGCTTCTTTGTGAGTCTCAGCCCAATTACTCTCAGCAGTGAGAAATCTTGAATCGAGGAGAACTCGGTGTTAACTTGAGGAGCGCTCGATGGAAAATTGTTGACTTTGAGGTGTTCGGTATAGAGTGACCAACTGATGATGATGATCGGTACCATTAAGAAAGATTTGAGGGAGAGTTTGGCACAGGGTGTGCCTAAGTATAGGGGTGAAACGGAAAGGGATACTAGGAGGGGAATAGAAATGAGCGCTCTGCGCACATGTGTTGAGTGGTGGGGGTCTGTCCCTGTCGTTTGTTCTTGTAGGTGGTCTCTATAAGGAGTTAAGTGTTGTTTTTTCATTGATAATAGGGGTTGCTGGTGAAGGGACGTGGCTCTGGTTGGGGCTGAGCGTTTAAGTGTAATTGGGTCGAGCTTGAGCTTGAGGTTGAAGTTGAATACGCTGTATTGAGATTTTCTGTCTTGTTTACTCACTGACTTTTTTGCTGTGGTAGTTTACCGTATGCTATTGTAACGATAATGTTTGATTTTGTTAATACAGTAACGACATAGTTAGTAACTCAGACTTGATATGGTGCACACAGTGCAGTGGTTTGTAGTGCACTTATTAGATGATAATATTGAGCATAAATAAGATAACGTTGTTTGAAGACTAAAGAAAGATTAAATCTGTAAAAGATTAGAGAATCTGTCATTTTTATTGCTTCGTTTTCCCTAAGAATAAATGAAACCTGAAAAAGCTTAGAGGATTCATGAGTTTTAATATTTTGTTTACCTCAAAAAAGATTAATTCTATAGAAGCGTAGATAATTTATCAGCTTCATTACTTCGCTTAGCCCAGGTAATGCTGCAACTTATAGAAGCACAGAAAATCCTTCTGCTCTGTTACTTTGTTTACTCTGTAAAAAGATCACATCTGCAAATACTAATATACTCCGCTTACTTTATTCTATATCTCATGATACCACATTATGAGCAGGTCCCTTATAACTATTTAGATGCACAAAAGAAAATAAGGGACTCCTTGCAGAAAAATGATATTCCCAATGAAATAACTGTGGTCGGGCAACCTTAAAATTAAGTCATAGTCTACTTTAGTTGTAACATTTAAGTCATTTGAAATTGAAAAACAGCAGAAGATATTCCTTATGTATTATCATCATCATGACGTTTATCAATGTCACGGATTTCATTTGATCAATGTGTTCTGAAAACATTGATGCCTTACCGCAAAATTAAAAAAAATCAGAACCTATATATTTTATTCGTCGAAGAAAATCATATACGAAGACTTCCGTTTTTGCCGAAAAAAATTTTCGTTTGATTCTCGCACAGAAAAAATGATTTTCTCGAGAATTTCGTAAGTAGACCTCACAGTTGCACAACGTTGGTGGTGGCAAAGCACATAATCTGCACCTGTCCTTCAGACCTGCGTGCCAATTACTTGCATTGAGCTCCCTAAGTCTGAGACGTTGTGTGTCTCCAAAGTGGATCAGCTGTAGCAGAATACGAGGCAGCTGAATATAAGGCAGAATAAATGGTGGATCAGATGTAGCAGAATACGAGGCAGCTGAATATAAGGCAGAATAAATGGTGGATCAGCTGTAGCAGAATACGAGGCAGCTGAATATAAGGCAGAATAAATGGTAGATCAGCTGTAGCAGAATACGAGGCAGCTGAATATAAGGCAGAATAAATGGTGGATCAGATGTAGCAGAATACGAGGCAGCTGAATATAAGGCAGAATAAATGGTGGATCAGCTGTAGCAGAATACGAGGCAGCTGAATATAAGGCAGAATAATAAGTGGATCAGCTGTAGCAGAATACGAGGGAGCTGAATATAAGGCAGAATAAATAGTGGATCAGTAGTTGCATGATACGAACCAGCTGAGTACAAGGAAGAATAAGAAATAGATCAGCTGAGGCAAAATACGAAGATTCTGTGTACTTTTTATGCGAAGAAAAGGATCTCAATTTGGTACGTGGGAGAGAATAGCGCTTGATGAATAAGGAGGCCAAAATATGACGATAATTATCAGTAGGGATGTCTAAAACAGACCATTAGAAATAAAGTTGCATGGCCGCGGGTCATACAAGTAAACGAAACTAACTTGGTACGTCGTCAAAAATTAGGATCGATTTTTGTATAAAAGACGTCTTTAATTTACGCGGTTTTCTGTTAGAAGTTCAGCTACGAAAAAAGAAACAGGTTTAGCCTGACTCTCACAACGGAAAGTGCAAACAGGCTACGAGATTTTGCAATGACTTTTACACGGATAGGATAAACAGAAAATAAGCCTAGCAATGATATTCATTCCTTCTTGTGTGTTACAAGCAGCTTGTATTCGCATTGGTGGTGTAAAAATTGTGGAGCGAGGTCATTTTTTATGAATATATGGTTTTTGAGCTAATAACAAAAACAGGACTTAAACTTTATATTTACTTGGGTCCCTAATCAAACTAGGCCAATAAAAAGTTGGCTTTTCACAAAAGTAAGCTAAGAAACTACACTAACAACTCTTTAGAGTATCTGCCACTGACTTTTTGCCATGCCTCTATTAGTGAGAGCCAAACCAGCCGTTCATACGCATAAATGACTCTCAATCAAACAACTTTGCGTGCCAATATTGGTTCACTGCAGTGATGGAAAGCAGCTGTGGTCGATGGAACGCAGCTGTGCGCTATGGAACGCAGCTGTGAGCTATGAAACGCAACTGTGCCCTCTGGAACACAGCTGTGGTCGATGGAACGCATCTGTGGTCGATAGAATGCAGCTGTGCGCTATGGAAAGCAGCTGTGGTCGATGGAACGCAGCTGTGCGCTATGGACAGCAGCTGTGGTCGATGGAACGCAGCTGTGCGCTATGGAACGCAGCTGTGCGCTATGGAACGCAGCTGTGCGCTATGGAACGCAGCTGTGCGCTATGGAAAGCAGCTGTGGTCGATGGAACGCAGCTGTGCGCTATGGACAGCAGCTGTGGTCGATGGAACGCAGCTGTGCACTTTGTGCCTTTCCTCTATAAGACTTGACCATGGACTACTATAACCAGGACGTGCATCGCCGCGTAGCTGACTACGGTAGCGGAGGCGGCCATTGCATTCTTAGTAACATAACATTTTCTATCGGACAAATTGATCAAAAATTACTTCTTTCAAGCAATAGGGGATAATAAGGTTTTACAGTGAATTTTAAATGGTTTAAAGCACTGTAATGCTTTGAAATACCAATTTTAACCGGACTTAACATGTATTATTGTACGAGCTTAGTGGCCACTTTATAGAAAGCCGAGTTGCTGCAGTTTTAGACTTTACAAATTGATTATAGTTAAACCTTTTCCAATGCAAACCACCAAACATACAAACATTCACGCATATAAACAAACAGACATAGAAGCAAAAATCATTGTTGGGATGAAGTGTCTTAAACAGTGGTACTAATGCCGTTCTTGAACGCACTGAGCGTTAGTGGGGAACACAAAGTGGGCTTGTTTTCGACAATCACAGACAAACAAACAAAACAAAAACGTATATTTCCAATAAAATTGGTACATAAGAAATGTAACAGCATTGGTTTTTAAAGATGTCTTATCATAAAATCCTTAAGTGGTAAGTATTCTATGCATAGTATCATAGATGATAGAACAGCAGTACCTACGGGTATACGTAAACATTCACATCACGCAATGAACGTTAAATATACATGGGGAAACAAATGAAACTTCGGTTTTTCAATGATGACTTAAGAGGTAATCATTGGTGATACATATAAATTCTGACGTGGTAGGTATTATACGTATTTTAGGTGATAAGCGAAATATTTTCTTTAGGTACAGCTTAGACCTGACATCATTACATTTAACTGAATTGGATGTTTTACATCCGAGAAAGACCGAAAAAGGAAAATTATGAGAGCAAAAGCTTAAAACATAAAGTTGTGATTGTTATTAAATTGAAATTGTATTTTCTAATTACTTGTTGACCGTATGGTATGGCTTGCTGATGATCGATTTAATTTAATCATTATTACCGTTATCTGTATATATCGTGTTTAATATGAACGGGCGTTACATATCAGAGAAAGAGAGTAAAAAATAAAATATAACAATGAATGCTGCATTCACTGAAGTTGTCGGTCATGAACAAACACACAAGCCTTTCTTTCGATCTTGAAATAATATAGTTCTTGCACTGCTTCTGCAGGTTACGTTCAGGTTTGAAAGCATCAAATGAAGTAATCTTATCCTTCTGAAGAAAATACCTCAGTTGTTGGTCTTCAGCTTTCGCCGGACGAAGTGTGAGTTTTGGAGAAGGCAGACATGAAGCAGGCACATTGAAGATACTGTGCGGCGCCTGTTCTCCTTATTGTAATTACCCCGACAGTTCACAACCCCTCACTTGTTCAGCATTTTTAATACATATAATTAGCAATAAACTTTGTAAACAAACAGTATCCACTTAGAAATGCAGCAATGTGCCTCGAAACAAACNAACCGAGCGACAGACTACGACAACGTTCGCACTATGACAGATGGAGGATAACTGAACGCAGTGAACTGGCCTCCGCTCCAGCAGTTAGCTACATGGCGGTGCACGTCCTGTTTATAGTAGTCCTTGGACTTGACCAATCAAGCGTGTGTTGTTCGCAGGAGTTTATTTGTAGCTCTGAAGAGGAGTGTCAAAAGTTAATATTAGTCCTTCGGCTGCAGAGAAACAGCTGGTTGCTGAGACAACTTTGGACGACGAATTAACTGATCAGTGTCTGACAGTTAATAAGTGGTCATGAAGTAATCTCTGGCAGTTAAAAAGAGGTCATGAAGTAATCTCTGGCAGTTAATAACTGGTCATTAAGCAATCTCTGGCAGTTAATAAGTGGTCATGAAGCAATCTCTGGCTGTTAATAACTGGTCATGGAGAGCAGTTTAAGGTCCTCGGCCCGGAGCTTGAACTGAAGCAGAAAATTACTGTCGAAGATCAAACATTTAGTGAAGCAATTCGATGGATTTGAAGTCCTCATTTAGGACCGATTTAACTTTCCTCTACAGAACAAGTTTTCGTAGAACATGAGAAGAAAATTGACGCATGTGGAAAATAATCATGATACTATTATCTCTGGGAGAAATATCAGTAGAAAATAAACTATATGAACTAAATGCTGCAAATCACATGAATAAAATAAAATATGGCAACAGGAATGTGCGGAGAGGTCCATTCTTTTGTTGCTACCCAAGTCCCATGCCACATAAAGCTAAGGCATAAATCACGCACAGGCATTTCAATCACGCACATGCACCCTAATTGTGCGCAGACACCAGGAGTAAAATAGGATAGTAGGGGTAACGGTAACAATCATACCCACGATGATAAATTTTTACATAATAATTGCATGACTCTCACTACACAATGATTAAATAACTCATGGTTTTTTCAGTGGTTGATCAAAATGAGATGATGGTCCAATCATTGAATTCCAATCATACACCGGATTGAAATCCAATCCAATCAAGTGTATGTTTCTATGAAGCGTTTTTATGAAGCACATGATCATCTGTAGTCACAACAGCCAAAACGTAAAAATTCTAACAACAATAAGAAACAAGAAGCAGCGAGTGATCTAATGCTTTTCTAGTGATATTGAAGTTATGTTATAGAGACACATGTAGCTAATGTGATTGAACTTCTGTTATTATCACAGATGCAGCTAATGTTAATAAAATTCTGTTATTGAACTTTTGTTATTATCACAGATGCGGCTAATGTTATTGAACTTCTGTTACTGAACTTCTATTACTGTCATATATGCAGCTAATGTGATTGAACTTCTGTTATTGTCACAGATGCAGCTAATGTGATTAAACATCTGTTACTGAACGTCTGATATTGTCACAGATGTAACTAATGTTATTGAACATCTGTTACTGAATGTCTGATATTATCACAGATGCAGCTAATGTTAATGAATGTCAAGTAACATTGACGTTCCTACAGCAAAATTATCATATTATATTCAAATCAGTACTAACTCAGTAATAACTTAGTAATAACAAATTACACATAACTCAGTACTAACTAAACAATAACAAAGTACACGTACACATAACTCAGTAATAGAAAATTATACATCACTCAATGATGTCCGACGTTCCGTTGATATAGTACCAGTTTTGTATTTTTAATTCTCTTGTGTAAACACTAACTCTCTTACTGATGCGATTTGTTTTACGACCGCTAACAAATGTAAAGTTCACAAAAATATCCGTAAAATTCCCCTCTATCTCACTGAATATTTAAATAAACATAAATGATTATAAACCTGGCCTTTCCTACTTGAAGTAAGAAAGTAGTAAGTAAATAAATTAAGAAAGTAGAGGTAGTAAGAAAATAAAGTATCACAGGAGAAGAGTCTTTTCAGTTCTGTGTCTTCGAGATCTTGAAGTTGAGTACGAAAGAGCTCTAAGAATTTGCCGTACCTGGAGAAAGTTTTCATCTCTATGACTTGGGCACTACGTGCATAAATGTCCCAGTTATTAGTTAGGTGTTTCAATGAATTGTGCAGAATACAATGGCTGCCCATTAGATGCATAGTTTGAAAATCGTTTGTAGTTGAGAAACAATTCAAATACTTCATCATATACTCGGTCAGTGACTGAAGTAGCTTTTTTTCTTTTTTTTGTTAGTTTAAGTATCATTTTCTTAAAGGTTTTTGTCAGCTACCCAAAGTTATCAAAGGAACATTCAAAGCACCTGTCGTATAGCATCTTGTAAGATCGCGTGCATCAGTGTTTGCATGAGGATTATCAGCCCCATTGCTCTTGTCCTCCATTGATTGGAGCTCTGTCTGTGTTTGCCCTCCCAGCGAGATGTGATACTGCAAGTGTTCAGGCTGAACGAGCAATGCCTTAAACTCGTTGAAGTAAATAGCGACGCAACGAAACCCTTGAGGTGCAGCGATGAAGAATAGTGCTGAGAAATGTATACTGACTAGTCAACGGTTCTATCCCCCAAAGATGCTATGTATTTTTTTTGTGTCCATTAGACGGTATGGATTTTGGCAGAGATACTTGATCATTTCTTCTATGACCATTAAATAGTATGCATTTTGACGAAGATAATTGTTAATTTCTTCTGTGGCCATTAAATGGTATGTATTTAGGCAAAGCTGCAACATACTTGCTTTTTCTTTTTCGGCCAATATATTGACTTGAACTAAACTACAATGGGACCACGAGTGTGTCAAAAAAAGAAAATAAATAAGAAATAGAATGTATCGATTACTTTCCGGTATTCAGGTGTATATTGTTGCTCACCTTTCATTTGCACTGCCTTCAATGTTGGTTCTTATTCTGAAGCCATCAGTTCCTGCGTACTCTATTCTGTCAGTACCTCACTTGACAACATACGTAGCTAAATGAACAAAATACACTCAATCAATTATTATTCTTTTCTGATTCATTATTTCAGAATCCCTGAAAAAAAAGTTTTCGTACGGAAGTCTATTACGCATTCTATATTTACCTGTTATTTTCGTCAGCTTTTTTAAAAATTTCCAAGTTTTTGGGATCTCTTTGCGAGGGTAAATATTGCTAATGAATTCATTTAGCTCATTTGGTTGGATCCTTATTGGACAGGGCGAAAACAGAGC
>VCRD01002602.1:34238-72569 GCA_006783055.1 Trinorchestia longiramus
GTCCTGGAGAGGAATGTTAGGATCCTGGAGAGGAATGTTAGGGTCCTGGAGAGGAATGTTAGGGTCCTGGAGAGGAATGTTAGGATCCTGGAGAGGAATGTTAGGGTCCTGGAGAGGAATGGACGTTGGCATGTAGTTAGTGAATAGCGTCAACATGACATGTGTCGAATGCTGCATGAGAGACTGATCGTTTTGTGGTGAACGGCAGTGTAAAAACACAAAATTTCTTTCACACAAGGAATTATGAATTAAATTTTTCATAAGGACTTTACTTTTGGTAATTTTTTAGAATAGAATAGGATAGAATTAGGCTATAGGAACGAACCTTCTGGCCCATTCTTGGGTCGGATAATTACTTCGATAATTATTCGGTTGTTTACCCAAGTCCAATGCCGTATTTCTAGCAGCGTCAACCATGTCGGCAGCGGGATTCGAACCCGGGTCATTCCGCTCGCAAGCAGATTTGCTCACCAGTCGACCAAGCTGGTGATGAGCATTGAGTGCATTGAAAATATTACTATCGCATACTGAACAAAATATTGTGTATAAAAATACTGTGCATAAAAGTATAGCATATATAAGGACATATATACGATTGTAAATGTTGACATCCGTTCCTTGAGTTGTGAACAATTTTTGTGAACTGAACGTGAAAGTTCATAAGATGTTTAATGAACTTTGGATTAAATTAACTTTTTTGTCTCATTCCCCTGGATCTACAAAACAATAAATAATAAATACACATAACAAACAAGTTTGTGTTTCTTGTTTACTTGCTCCTACAAATTACCATTCAGTTTAATTCGTGATTGTAGTGCATGACTATGTCTCATTACTTACAACTCAGAGCTTTTTGAATGTATTTACTGCTAACGTGAATTTTAAATCAATCGTTTCTATAAAACTTTAGGTTGCTGAAAACTTCTTTCTCAGTACACAATTCTTTGATTTTAGTTCATAGAACTGGCCAACAAAACCTTTAATTTTTCTCTCATTCCAGAGACATCTTTCCAAACACTCGTACACCAAAACTTTTCTACAAAAAGACGACCATCCTCACCTCAAACTTCCACGTTCCAGAAACTTTATTTTAGGAGCTAAATTCTTCAATGCATCACCGATATGCTCTTCTAGAGACTACTGGTTTTGCTAGGCTTTGTTTCAGCTCGCAAAAACTAATATTCTACGATACGCGTGTGATTGTGTTTATTAAACGTACTACACACGTGCTGACTTCTGTTCTCACAGCTGGTATTTCATACTATATGCAATATTAATCTGTAACAAAGCGGCAACGAACAAATTTTCTTGACTCAAATTAATGGAACAGTTCTCAATTCAATTTTCCAAACTTAATCTCTCTTTGTCACAACGTGAATTACCAAGCAATTGCTAGTCTTCGTTAACTTTTTGATAAATGCTTGGCATTTCCACTCACGTAATCTGTTTTTAAAGAGTCGCTTTCAACGGCTTCTTGAGTCTCAATCTACTAAAAGTGTACCCAATAGTCATCTCTCCATCCAGCACAATCTATTGCAGTCTATCACAATCTATTATAGTCTATCACAATCTAATTTTCTCGGAACAACTTGATCAAGTTAGGCATGTTTTCTCTTTAGTCATTTTGAGTTATTTCTGTGAGTATTTACCTCTTGAAATCTACCATACTTCTCTAACAAAATCTCCCACAATTCTCAAACAAAATTGATTTCTCTTTTCTGATAAATTTTCTAACACCTCTTTTCGAAACGTTCCATGAATTTTGTTAGTTTTTCTCTCTTCTCTGTGATGAATTAATCGTAACAATCTATTAATTTTCTTGAGTGTAGTATCTTGTTAATAAATATATATAATAGTATTATACCCGTTATTTATAGTGACCAACATTGAAGAATGTTTGCAATGAAATTCCACAAATACATGCATTTTACTATTCATCATATCCATCGTCCCCTAAATGACGCCAAAGTCTTCGAAATAAAATTTTTCCCCAAGCAACCCTCTCTGTTCTACAGCCAATACCATTTCTATGTTATTATTCCTGCAATAGCAGTCGCTGCAGCATCGTTCATTACAAGAATAACAACTTTAATAGCTCGATGCTTTTCTTCCCCTCAAGAAGCCAAGAAGATGCCCGCATAGAACAAGTTGGACCGTCCAGCTCGGCTTGTAATTTAATTTCGCGTTGGCCACGGCCGTTGTATGGCGAGGGGCCAGAATGGGCCTCAAAAAAGCGGGCAGTTTACGACGAGGGCGCGGGCATCCACGATGCAAACTGCAGACGCTCGCATAAAGTCCGCACTTTGCCTGGATTTGAAGCTCGCCATGACAGTGGATGGCATCCGCATCCTGGGGCCTCTTGGCTTATCATAAACAAGAGTTTCCCCGCCTGCAATGGCTGTTGAATACGTAGCTTAGCAACGTTAAGCTGTTCCTTGGCCTCTACTACGTTAAAATGGTGTGCTCATTCTTGAGTAACAGCACCGTGATTACTTAACTTACCACCAACGCAATCACGAGCTCTGCTTGATGCAGACAGTATCCCTTGCTTTCTGGAGACGGGACTTGGTGTGTTCAAACGTGATCAGTAGTGTAACAATTGTATTTCCATTGGACGTGAATGATGGTAACAATACTCATTCTCGGTAACAACAAACACTCCACATGCGGAAAACGGCAGTTGTATACTGGATACGGGAACTCCTCGTGCTGTGCTTGAATATGATCTTTGGTTTTACGATTGTGTCAATTGAACATGAAAAATGGTAACAATAATAAGCCTCACTACTGATAGAGGTAATAGAAACGCAATTTGGAGGGACAGGGATGACTCAAAATCAGTTAAAATCTTCGAGCGCCTCTAAAGCACTGTCAGCTTTGAATTAATATCGCCTCTTTTGCGTAATATCGCCCCTTTTATCACATTGCTGATCTCATTTACTTCTGTCACACAATAGTCTGTCACACGGCATGGGACTTCGGTACACGGCATGGGACTTCGGTATTGAACCAAGAATGGGCCAAACGGCTCGTTCCTATTGCCTTATTCTATTCTATTCTATGAAAGAATATTCACACCCATGCCCATTATTGTTGCGGGAATGTGCCTGCAAAGTGATATGATATAGTATATAATATAGTGCTTGCAGTATTTGGAAACTGATAGAATATAACAACACTCGACACTCAGGTACAATATGGGCACTACATTAATTATAACAGAGAAAAGATAAGTCCTGTGACTATTCTATTGATTAAACTACTAATTACCCATGCACAAAAAAGAAACGAATAAAAAAATGGAAACTATTTGGCGTCTCTAATTTGCTTTAGAGGTAATAACAAATTCCCACTGGCGCCTGCACGATGGTTTTATTCAAATTTGTTTTTTTAATAATTGCCCCGCTGCTCGACCTTTACAATTCTGTAGAAATTAGTCTCTCTGAATTAATTTAACTGCTAATAGTGATGGGCCCCTAAAGGTTCCCAAAGCAAGAGACTTCATTTTCTTGTCTTATTCTTACCATGTAAATTAATATGGGGTGTATCCCACTATACGTATAATAATACACAGTTTGTTATTTGCTTGTTTGCTTGCTTTGTCTGTCTCTCTGTCACGCTCTTAAGGAATTAGATGGGAGAAACTCGACTAATGAATAACAAGATGAGATACCATAAAATTTCACCCCTGAATAACGATGGCAAATATAATTTCTAAAATATATGCTCGAAAGTCGAAATACTGCATGCTCAAAGAAACTGTTTATCTTATGCTCAATATTGAATTAACAATGGAACGGGTATACATGTATTGTAAGCATTGTATTGTGGATACCAAAGGCACATCCTTCAATGTGGAAACTCCTTCGCAAAGCCCGCGTCCCTGGCAAATTTAACGAAAGAATTCAGTAAAAAACACGTGAATTTTTTCACGAGTAGGTCTATCACTTCCACTGTATAATAATATACAGTTTATTGATTACTTGTTCGCTTACTTGCTTGGTCTGTCTTTCTGTGACTCTCCTAAGGATTAAAATAGAAGAAAATTTGGTAGGGTATACATGTATTGTAAACATTGTATTGTGGACACCAAAGGCACATCATTCAATGTGGAAACTTCTTCGCAAAGCGTGTCCACTGGCAAATTTAACGAAAAAAATTCATTAAAAAACACGAAAATTTTCACGTGTGGGTCTACTAGTCTACATATATAATAGACTATGTATCTCCATTTCTCTCTCTCTCTCTCTCTCTCTCTCTGTATCTGTTGTGTCGGTCCCATTACTCCCAATCTATTATCCAAGAAAATTATTGCACTGAAATCAGAACGGGTATGCATGTATTATAAGCATTGTATTGTGGATACCAAAGGCTCTGGATCATTATAAAATCATCAAATTTTTCCGTTATTAGTTTTCTTCTCTTGCACGGCCATGTTATCGGTAGATAAGGTACAGACTAGAAGTTCTATACATATTCATGAAAAATATTCAGATTCTGATAGTACCACGGGTAAAACTGAAAATTATATTTTATTTCAGAGATTCTTAATTTTATCATTTCAAACTCAGGAATTTCAACGGGTACTAACTATGCCATGTTATCGGTAGATAAGATACAGAATGGAAGATCTATATATATTAATGGCAAACATTCATCCAAAGCATAATAATTCGGCGCCAATCTTTAATAAATTAGTCTTTAAATCCATGAAATCTAAACCGTGGAACTTCCTCAGGAACTGTCTAGTCCTTAATCGTAAGCTCTACGTAATACAATTTAGGTATTTTTTAATGAATTTTTTCTTTCATTTTCTAGTCCATGCATCCTTTCCGAAGGAGTTTTCATACCGAGGAATAGGCTAATGACGAAAAAAATACTCATTTTATGGTAATCCCGAAATTTTTACGTGTGTGGACACACCATTCAGGGAGTCAAGGCAAATTTCACGCTTTGGTTTTCCAAAAAAAAAATTCAGGATTGTTGCACTTTGCGCTGTCAACTGAGCCTCTGAGGCCGATGGTTTGAGCTCCTATTCGCTTTATTGGATTTCGGTTCTGATACGATTTTGAATGTCCATAAAAAATCATTTAGTTTATACGTGGACGCCTATTGCTTATTTTCGTATTACAATCGCTTTGAAAACCAGTCAAAGCGACAAATCAACATAAAAATGGGACAATGTTGTTGAAAAGTGTAAATGTATACTCGAGTATTACAAAAAATATATAACATCGTAGTTGCAATGTATTATTTGGTTATATATTTAATTACCAAAATCCATACCATGCAGTTACCCGAATAATACGGATTTGCATATTGAGCAATAGTGCTGAAGGTAATAAATAAAATGGAAAATGTGATGTTGCTGCCTGTAAACGGGGAAGTGAAGCCATTACGTTTATTTATTATTTAGTTTGAGAGATGAACATTTAATTGATGAACACCAAGAGGATTTTTGAGCACAGAGAAAAAGGTACAAACCTGATTCACGTTGAAGAACCTTAATGAGCCAAAACTTTAATGAGCCAGAACCTTAATGAGTCAGAACCTTAATGAGCCAGAATTTTAATGAGTCAGAACATTAATGAGTCAGAACATTAATGAGTCAGAACCTTAGTGAGTCAGAACCTTAATGAGTCAGAACCTTAATGAGTCAGAATTCTGTATTCACTCTGTACAACACTGAGAGCAGTACTCACGCTCCAATAATCTTGAAACTGTCCACTTTTCATGACTCACTCATCATGACTTACTCATCATGACTTACTCATCATGACTGGCTCATCATGGCTTACTCATCATAACACTCACTATGACTTACTCACCATGACTTACTCACCATGACTTACTCACCATGACTTACTCACCATGACTTACTCACCATGACTCACTCACCATTACTGAAAACAAGATGCTCTTCAAATTCGTCTTCTTAAAATTTCTTTTCACTCTCCGCACAAAAATGCTTGCATTTTAACAACAATTTACCGTGAAGACCTGCATGACCTGACGCTTCTATGGCGTCACTTGCAAGCACTTTCTTCTCTTCCGCTTTACTTACACTAAAAAAACTGGTTCCAAAAATTTCTCTTCTCAAGGACTAACTGAGCTCAGAAGAAACGTTTCCTTAGTAAATGAAGACAAGAAAGATCTTGTACGATAAGTGTGTACATCGACGTTCCTTATCATTTTAGTGCTGAGAAGCAGCTATCTTTTTTGAACTTTTAAGTCAGGTTCAACAAACCTGCATTAAATTTGGAGGAATTTTTTTAATGAATTTCAAAAGTACGTACCTTCCGACAAACATCACATATGTGATCCAACATCACTCAGGTGATCCAATAATATCCATCATGGCTTAGAATGTTTAAGTTAAATTGCAGAAAAAATTGTGTGCATTTACTTATTATCTTCCTGCACCCTAAATGAAGAAGAAGAAAGAATGTATAGAAAAGTTATTTTACGAACATTTTATTGGTGCATTTAAAGTGCGAATGTTTTGAAGAATAAAGAGTTATTTAATAAAAAGTGTCCAAGTTAAGAATTGAATACAGAATCATGAGCGATTTAAATTAAAACACTTTTTAAGAATTGCACAAGAGCAGCAAGTCACCAGGGAAGACTTCTGTCTGAGGCTGAACGCGCAAAAGCATTACGTTCAGTCCCTGACGTCTGAGCTGAACTGCGCTGTGTGCAGTATCTCGTACTGAAGAGATACTCGAAATAATGACACTTATCGTAAAAGCATTCTGTATAACAGGACTCTCGGCAGCAGCTCGCCGCATGCAACTGCACTCCAGAAGGTATTAGTTTCTAGAAATGTGTTGCACTTTCTGGCATTTTATTTGTATAGCTTCGACGAATGTATTTCACTTCCTGCTATTTTATTTTGCAGTCGAGAAAATACATGCTCGTATTCCATCAGTAATTTCTGTGGAGTTTCAATGTACATTTTCCTTGTTGGATATTCCGTCAATTCTTCCAAGGAAGCATCTTTGGCAATGCCAAAGCATATATGCACACATAACAATTTTTTTCATTTAAAAAAATCGTTTCAAACAGTATTTGATCTCTTATCAATAACTTCATTAGTGTGCAGTGCTTGATGACATGGATGTTTTTCATTTGCTTCTATACCAATGGGAATACGCATAAAATACGTGCCAGTTGTGCCTTAAAGTGCTGTAATCTTCTGAAGCTATCAAAACAACAAGTGCAAGTCTATGCCGTACAAGTTGATCAAACGTTGTAAAAAGTGTATCTTCAGGGATCCCAGATGCGTGCATCCAATCTTCAAACCGAGCTTTACACGAAGAATATTTACTTTTCCCTGTGGATCACTTTAAAACAGACATACTCGTTCGCCACAACATGCATACGTCTCTATGGACGCCGTAGAATGACTGACTTTACTGTTAAATGTCCATTCATTTATGGAGGATACTAAGTGTGTATAATAGATCCGCAAGTGAAACTCTCTTTCTCTGATAAAAAATTCCATTTTTTTCGTTATAACTCATTAAACCTGCGAGTATCAGTCAACTCTGATCAGGAAATTGAAAGTTTACACAAGGGAGCACACTGAAAGAGGCTCAAAAACGACTAGATTAAGCGGTACGTGAACACATCATTGGGAGAACAGAACATCAACCAGCAAATGAAGCCATTACGTTGGTCTCGAATGTAATCTTCTTTTGCTTTGCCTTTACGCACAGTTTAACACAGATGTGCGCTTGCATATCGCAGCTTTTACAGCGCGTTACAACGAAACATGCATGCTACGACACTGAGAAATATGCATTTCATGGTGCCCTAAAAGTGAGTTTCTTCAACGTTAGAATGAACTTTCGAAGCTCAAAATTTGTTCAAGGCCAGAATGTATACTATTAATGAATGACACTCATAATTCGTTTCTGATCTGATGGAAGTTAAATTTTTGAGCATTCGTAAGGATGAAACTACTCATTTTTCTAATGATCCTAGCCATGACCTATACCTATACAATGCGTGAGTGAAAAAGGTACACATCCGCATCCTAAACTTGTTGGTCTAGAGGATAATGTTGGTCTAGAGGATAATGTTGATCTAGAGGATAATGTTGATCTAGAGGATAATGTTGATCTAGTGGATAATGTTGGTCAAGTGGATAATGTTAGTCTAGAGGATTATGTTGCTCTAGAAGGGAAAATGCAAATACTTCACTCAACATTTCTGCAGCTGAACTTCGAAAATAAAATTTCTTTAATTTTAAATATTCCGTGCTTGGCTTCGTTCTCAAGGTTAAATTCTTTCTATTATCTTTCAAATTCATATAAATTAATATTTTCACTTTGAACAGATTCTTTTCCATTGTTCAGTCGCAGACCGTCGAGTGCATCTAGGTCTACTGGAGCGTTTAAGCTTCATCCTGTGCTTCAGTAAACTTCAATTGCTTCCTGCAACTCCTACACAAACTCACAATGAACTGCATTGACTCACACATTTCGTCTTGAATACCAAAACATACAAGGAACAGCGGCTAAGTCTAAGAAAAAAGATAAACATTTAATCGGTTTTACAATAGTTTCATTTTCTTTCGTTTTAGCTCCATTTTATGAATAGCGTGATTTCACTTTGGTATTCAATGCAGTTTTATTGGTCTACTCTCATAGTTGGGACAGTGATTGCCAGTTCATTTTCTTCATGTTAAGTCAAAGACAACAGTTCACTCAATACTTTTTAATATCAACTGAGTAGAGAGCTTTTCAGTCGTAAATCTTGAGCAAATTCAATTCATATCTCTGAAAATGTTTTTAAAATTTTGTTGCTTGAATGACTTGCTCCGTTGAAATTAACCGTTTTTATGTGGTCCGAGTTTTACTTCATTGATTTATTTTACTGACAAATAAATACATTACAACCAAAAACTGTTAACGAAATACCGTATTTTCTAGAAAAATTAATATATTCATCCATCACTAAACATTCCCAAGAAACGAAAAATTTAACAACAGACGTCATAAGCCGATCCGAAATATTATTTTTTAACTAACAGAACTCTTTGTCTGAAGTCACAAGTTTACCTTCACTCCGTCACTACCACCAGCAAAAGAAGTCTCGTATTAACATCAAACAACTTCGATGCATAGGCACTTCGACCTTTAATGTAATAATTAAAGTATGAGCTATGCTTCTTGGTTCTTCCCCTCAATTACTTAAAGCACTAGACTTCAAACGGAGCTTTGTATGACAGTTAATCGGCCACTACATGAGTTACTGCGTTCTTGTACAGCATTTGAAAACGTTATTCCTGTTTGAAAGTATCCATAAAAGACATGATGTTTAAAGCACATTTTGGGGATTACGTATCTCGTATTTCCTGGGTGCGTTATTTATTGCTGGGTGCGTTATTTATTGCTGGGTGCGTTATTTATTGCCGGGTGCGTTATTTATTGCTGGGTGCATTATTAATTGCTAGGTGCGTTATTAATTGCTGGGTACGTTATTTATTGCTGGATGCATTATTAATTACTGAATGCGTTATTTATTGCTCGGTGCATCATTTATTGCTGAGTGATTTATTTATATAGTGCGTTATTTATTCAAACACCTAGTCTCAGTTCTACGAATGAGCTTAAAATATAACAAAATTGAGGTAATTTGTGGATTATTTAATACGCCTACATGTAATAAAAATCTGCACAAATATCTTGCACTTCAATGAAAACATGTATCAAGATAGTCAAAAAATTCTTACAATCGCCAAAACTACGATTTCAGACGGGGTAATTTTGTGCTAATATTCTATTTATTCATGAGTCCATCATTCATTTCTTCATAAGCTAATGTTACATATACTCATGTGTAGTATTAGCACAAAACATGTAAAATTTAAAAAAGAACAACATTCACACATTGCAGCATTCATAAATTACAGTATTCATACATTGCAGCAATCATGAATTGCAGTTTTCATACATTGGAACATTCATAAATTGCAGTATTCATACATTGGAGCATTCATAAATTGCAGTATTTATAAATTGCACCATTCATACATTGCAGCAATCATAAATTGCACCATTCATACATTGGAGCATTCATAAATTGCAGCAGTCATACATTGCAGCATTCATAAATTGCAGCATTCATACATTGCAGCATTCATAAATTGCAGCATTCATACATTGCAGCATTCATAAATTGCAGTATTCATACATTGCAGCATTCATACATTGCAGCATTCATAAATTGCAGTATTCATACATTGCAGCATTCATACATTGCAGCATTCATAAATTGCAGCATTCATACATTACACAATTAAACTTGGGTTAGTAATCGTCTGAACTGAAAAAAATACGAGTAGGAATGCGAGTTAATTTTATAAAAGATTTCAAGCGTTCGCTCTGATACATGCGGTTCTTCTACAGTTTGTGGGTCTTGCTGCAAGTAGTGTAACTAGTGGAACTACTGTTATGTTAGTAGCAGTAATAGTGAATTACACAATCCATGTTACTAGTAACAAATCCATCAATTAGTTACTGGTAGTGTAACTAGTGAAACTGCTGGTACGCTAGTAGCAGTAATAGTGAATTACACAATTCATGTTACTAGTAACAAATCCATCAATTAGTTACTGGTAGTGTAACTAGTGGAACTACTGTTAAGCTAGTAGAAGTAATAGTGAAGTGCATAATTCACGTTACTATTAACAAATCTATCAATTAGTTACTAGTAGTGTAACTAGTGGAAACCACGATAACATAAAAGTGTACTAATGTTCTTTTCAAATTTACGAACCGCGACTATGGAATAAAAGCGCTCAGTAAATATCGGAAAACTCAATTCACTTGTTGTGCTTATGTGTGCAATTTGAAAGAATATTTAATGTTATTTCGCACTTAGTTTATACGAAAATATGATAATAGATTTATGGTAATTTCAGACCTCAATATCTTTTCAGTCACTAATGCCTAGTTGCAACTACAGAGCACTAGTTATTTGGTTGTATGTAAGTGCTGAAGCTGTCGATGACAGTAAAAAAAGAATATTTCATCCATAATACCTGGTAACTTGAGTGGTAATTGAAAGTTATGTCGGATGACTCATTATGAGAATATTTCACCCGTTTGCTTTGCGTGTTCAAAACGCTAAGTCAGATGACTCAGTAAGTGACTCACATTGAGTCATACTGAAGTTCTGTTAAGCGTTCATCAAATTAACTCATCATAATGAACTAGTTCTATTTTTAATCTATTTTAGGGTACTCAAAAAAGAACAATCACTTGCTATTTGTAACTCGAAAAAAATTGGAAATTAAGCTCTTTCGCAGTCACGCGTATTGGCCTTCACAATTAAATACACAATTTTTGTTTTAAATCGAGCCAGACTAAAGAATAAATAACTAAATGAAACACTGAATTAAGCATTCCTCCTGAATATTTATCTGCATCTATATTAGTAAATCCATGGCTATATGTTTTTCAAACTTATTCCCTCGTTAGAAATCATTTCTGTTGCATGAAGTTTAAATCAGTCCTACTGTGATGCATGTGGCAAAAATCTTATCACAGTAAACAGTGGATGGCATGCTTCTTGCCTGCCTACTTAATGCCGCAAAATTCGGTAAAATACACATGAAATAATAGTTACGGTAAGCGCGAAAAGCTAAGACAAATGCAATTATTTACTCGTATCTTCATCGAAATAATCAGCAAAAGATATGAATTGAGTTTGACTTTTAATTTAAAAAAAAAATCATTTAAATTCCTCCTCTGACGGCACGTGTAAAGGACGTCATGGTTGAACATGATTAAAAAAATTAATGCAGCGCAGTCGAATAATTTGCATGTGAATTTTTTGGTCTCAGTTTACCTCATCAGAAACAAATGTATATCTGCTGATAAAATCTAAAATTATGAGATAATATATCGAATTATAGCGTACTTAAAATTTCTTCTAAGAATCTCCCTGTATCTAAATACAAGAGTCACATTTTCTTTGACTTATTTCAAAACTCCGCAGAATAAAAAACCCAACAGCTGAAGATAAATACTGCCTAAGCACAGTAATATAAGAAAAAGTCTTTAAATGCTTCCGGGTCACTTTGGTGAGGCAAAAAGTACTTCTCATCTATACAAAAAAGGTTATTTAACTAAAACAAGATACTCTTAACATTGGTGTAACGTTAACGATACTATGGGGCGATGGTTGGTGAAAACCGTTCACGTACCAGCAAAGCTTGCAGCAAAAACCATTTTGGTACTAAAAAACTATTCACGTACCAACAAAATCTGTTGTGCAAACCGTTCACCTACTAGTAAAGCCTGCTGTGAAAATCATTTAGGTACCAGCAGAACTCGCTACGAAAACAGGTCAGGTACTAGCAAAACCTGACATGAAAACCGTTCAGGTACTAGGAAAACCTGACATGAAAACCGTTCAGGTACTAGGAAAATCTGACGTGAAAACCGTTCAGGTACTAGAAAACCTGACATGAAAACCGTTCAGGTACTAGAAAACCTGACATGAAAACCGTTCGGGTACTAGGAAAACCTGACATGGAAACCGTTCAGGTACTAGGAAAACCTGACATGAAAACCGTTCAGGTACTAGGAAAACCTGACATGAAAACCGGTCAGGTACTAGGAAAACCTGACATGAAAACCGGTCAGGTACTAGGAAAAGCTGACATGATAACCGTTCAGGTACCAGAAAACCTGACATGAAAACCGTTCAGGTACTAGGAAAACCTGACATGAAAACCGTTCAGGTACTAAGAAAACCTGACATGAAAACCGTTCAGGTAGTAACAGGTAACAAGTAATCTAGTCTGAACCGGACCCTAATTCCTATACCTGACTCCGCTTCTCTTGCATTGGACCTCCGACTTTGCAGCCACGCCCTTAAAGCAGCACTGGAGCACGAGAATAAGTAAAGATGCTATTCCTTTGTCAGGGACATAACGGAGCATGTTCGTAATTTTTCCAATTGTAGGTATTGTGAATACAAAGTTCAGTAATTGGTTTCAATCCGCGAACACGATAGGCATGATGGAAGTCGAGATTGCTGGTTACGTGCACGATGGCAAGATTACTTTGATGGATCTCCAATTGCTTTAGAGTGAAGTGAATACTAAGTCTCTTAACTGAGTTCGGCCAACAAAAATGTAAGAATTTTTCACAAAACGGAACTCGTTAATGCATAAATAGATGTAAAATCAATGCACCTTTAGTGGCATGTTGAGTACGCTTACATATAGTAGCACCATTTTTTATAATTTCAGCGTATAATCAGTACGCTTATAAAGGCACTCTACAGCTCTTATAGCAGTAAGTTTTTGTTAGCATACCGTGGGATACCCCAACGCATATAGTGGTATTAACTATAAGCTTATTGTGCGGTTTTCCAACTCTTAAAGCGGTTTTTCTTACGAGCGTATACAATTTTTTCGTCAAAAATCTAAGAACTGAAAGAGCGCTTTATGTATTCAAAAAGCATCTGCATACAGTATATGTTTATTTTCCAGTATCTATTTACCAATTTCTGAAAAAGTAACTAGTTTTCTGCACCTATAGATTCGATAAAAAGGAAGATTCTGAGATTTCCATGCAATTAGTTTAATAACGCAGAGTCAACATTTCTCCTCCTGCACGCAAATAAGCCACTTTTTACTCATGCTCCTATACGAGTAAGTTGTGTACAATCATTCACAACATTAAAGCAAAATAGTTCCATATCTCACAAGGAAAAATGATTTTCAGTGAAGTTTGAAGAGCTAAAAGTGGCGATGGAAAATGGAGCTGATCTAACCTATCAATATTCTCTTCATCCGGTCTAATCCAAGACCAGCGTCAGCAAGCCCTTGAGCAGGAACTGCACTGTAAAGGTTTCTTCATGAATACACGTCTCCAGACAGACAGTTTTACGGGCGACTGCTGTAGCATCACGTCCAAGAGTCCAGCACACAATGTGATGATCTCAGGGGCTGTTGAAGGTGCTCAACGAGATCCTGACATTGAAGTGTTTGTCCATTTAGTGCTTGCTGGCTTACAGAACCATGGGTGAGTCCCAGTATTTATCTAGGATGTGAGAATCACAACAAGCACTTAGAATTTTGAAAGTGCAGGTTTGGATACACTTTGTTTGATGAAAATCGCTTACATTGAGCTAAGCATGAAGATATTTAGTCTTTCCCATGCATGGAATTTGTGACATGGTGAAACGCGCGCAAGATCAACGCATTTTCAGTCTGACTTCAGAATCAGGTCGCTTGAGCGAATCGAAGTTACACCTGCAAGCCAATTCTTCAGTCAGCCTAATTTTCTTCTTTCAACTAGTTGCAAAAATGACATACCAACGTAAAGTAAGAATACCACACACGAAAAATTATTCTAGAAAGAAGGCTATTTTTTGTAGTTGTTTGGTTACCTGAAATGTTTTTCCAATCCGCATCGAAGTATGGAGAAGCTCAGCAGAGCCGTAGAAAACAAAGTTGTTTATTGATGAGCTACTCTCTCGAAAGTTACTGAGCTCTTGCTGAGCTTTCCCATGAGATCAGCTCACAGCATTACGATGCAGTAGAAAGGATTTTTTTATAAGCTTGAGCATTTTAATGAAACAGCTATTATTGAGACAGTTCCGAGAATTAATCATGAAGAATCCTAAGTGAAACTAAATCTATTGACGATACTTTCATATTATTCAAATACAGGTGCAGCGAATAAATAACCCGCTTTTTTAGGCATAATTACAAATCATTATTCAAAGGAAAATTGCTCCATTGAAAAAAACTATGATCGTCTTTGTAGACTTTCTGGCTACTTTTTACTCGATGAAGCCGCCTCCTACCTCGATACGCCCTTGGAACCTATTGCAGCTCTTCTTGACGACTACTCTTAAGAGAATGGTGAAAACCATCTTGATACGCTCAATCAATTCGTCCTTAGTTGTGCATGGGGCTCGTTTGGTGTTCCATTTGGCTACGCTCCATGCAAACAAGTCCATTGGGTTGAGGTGAGGGGAGTTGGGAGGCCAGACATAAGGAGAGGCAAAGTCACGAAAGTTCTCTGATAGCCATTTCTGTGACTTTCTTGAAGTATGGCAGGGCGGAGAGTCCTACTGCTAGATGCAGGGAGGAGCAGCAGTAACTCGAGTGATCCAGGGAAGAACATGAAAGTTAAAAATTCCCCTATATAATAATACACAGTTTGTTGCTTGCTTGGTCCGTTTCTCTGTCACGCTCTTAAAGATTTAGGTACAAGGAAATTCGGTCGGTTATATACATGTATTGTTAGCATTGTATTGTGGATACCAAAAGCATATCCATCAATAGGGGAACTCCTTCGCAAAGCCTGCGTCCACTGGCAAATTAAACGAAAGCATTCCGTAAAAAACACGAGAATTTTCACGTGTGAGTCAACTAGTATCGATAAAAACGTTTGTGTCATAAAACGAAAAACCTGATTGATTTCATCCATAGCTGGATGAATGTTAGTTAGTTATATACATACCTGTATGATGGCATTTTAAATGATACTAAGAAACAAGAGAGTCAGTGTGTACCTCTATTTTCTAAACGAGTTTACATCTAGTTTGAAACCTCATGCATTATTTTCATGTTTAGATGACAAACACGATAAAAATCTAACAGTGTGTAAAATTTTTGAATGGACCTCCTGTGGAAGATTGGATCTTGATTCTTACGTTTGGTGCTCCTCTGAAATAAAAGTATCTTTAATTATTCTAATGTAATTTATGATGCTATAATCTGATGTATCCATAATTTTCCATAAATGATAAAGACGTACGAAAACAGGGCTATAAAAATTATATTATAATGACTCAACATTTCAGGAAATCGTTATCCTCCATCGGAAACACACAACTTACATTAATTTATATAAGTAGCACTTTTTAATTTGAAAATCACCATGATTTTAAATCAAGACTAGATTGTTTTATTCATTACGTGAACGTAAAGTTTTCAGGATGGAGTTCAAAATATTAATGATGAATGTGATTGTACAGCGTAGATCTTTTTTTGATCATGTTTATACTTGTGGCTAGTTGGAGGGGGACTGCCACAACCACTGTATCTATTGGTTAGTTGGAGGGGGACTGCCACAACCACTGTATCTATTGGTTAGTAGGAGGGGGACTGCCACAACCACTGTATCTATTGGTTAGTTNGTACCTATTGGTTAGTTGGAAGGGGACTGCCACAACCACTGTATCTATTGGTTAGTTGGAGGGGGACTGCCACAACCACTGTACCTATTGGTTAGTTGGAGGGGGACTGGCACAACCACTGTATCTATTGTTTCCTTCCTTTTATGGGCGTAAAGGGATTCTAGCAGTGCAAGGTGTTGTGAACTTGAAGAATCATTTAAGAAAAAATCTTTTTTAAGTGATCGTTTTGTTCGCCCACTATGGGAGCATGAAACTAAATATTTTTCAAAATGTTAGGTAGGAAAAATAATTTTTTGATCTAACCAGGTTTTCAGACAACATAGTGGTTCATAATAATAACTTTTTCTTTTATACATATATACATTATATATACTCATAAATATAAGCTAATTTTTGATAGAATTTTATGTAAGCCAACCAATTTTATCGTAGAGGTTGGAAAATAGCAATATTTGACTGATATTTTGCTTCCCACGCTTCTTTTCAACTTTGCTAAGAGTTCATCCACATTTCTTCTAGCAATTTTGTTTCGACAGGGAAAACAAACACAGCATGTTCTAAAACAGCTCGTAACAGTAACTAGCATCTCCTACATCAGTTCATTACAGTCACCGGCAGCTCCTACATCAGTTCGTTACAGTCACCGGCAGCTCCTACATCAGTTCGTTACAGTCACCGGCATCTTCCACATCAGTTTGTTACAGTCACCGGCATCTCCTACATCAGTTCGTTACAGTCACCGGCATCTTCCACATCAGTTCGTTACAGTCACCAGCAGCTCCTACATCAGTTCGTTACAGTCACCGGCATCTCTCACATCAGTTTGTTACAGTCACTAGAAGCTCCTACATCAGTTCGTTACAGTCACCGGCATCTCTCACATCAGTTTGTTACAGTCACCGGCATCTTCCACATCAGTCTGTTACAGTCACCGGCATCTTCCACATCAGTTCGTTACAGTCACCAGCAGCTCCTACATCAGTCCGTTACAGTCACCAGTAGCTCCTAGATTAGTTCTTTACAGTCATCTTTTACAACAGTCCGCCACAGTCACTGCAACTCAGAAAAAACGCTTCCACTTTTGCGTGAATTTGTACAATATTCCAAATGAGCAAAGCGTGCAAACTTAGATCCTTTTGCCTGGACGAGCGGTCGATGCGATAGGCAAGTAGTTTATCAGGGTAACAAGTTTTTCTCGCTGAAGTAAACCCTTAGTAGGAGTTTTCTTCGGCAGGGGTTCTGGAATATGTCAATTTGAAAGAAGGCTAACGATGGCTTGGATGCAGCTATAAGCCTTTTTGTCGCAGTTTTTACACCTCCATCAAACTTGCATGAGCTTTCCCGGATAGGGCTCATAAAATCGCTTATTGTTTTGTAAGTTCCAAGAAGAAAATCAAGGTTGTGCAGATCACAAAAAGTCCCACTCTATTTCATGGGTTGCAGTGACTAACTTTTGAAGCGATGTCGAGGTACACAAAAATTTCAAATTCCGAGCTGCGCTGCCGGTTTTAATATAGAGAAACCCACGCACAGCAAAGCTTTGAGTCCAAAAATTCATTCCGGATTATGAAACCAACACACCTGAATTTTATACCTACATCCCACAGAAAGTATTTTCAATCACCTCCACACAAAAAATATAAATTCTATGAAAAAACGTATGTACTATAGACATATTGCTGCAAATTTTAGCAGCGTTTAAAAGCAGTCAAAAACTTTTACTGAACTAGTAGAATGGAAGTAAATAATTTTTTTTTGGATTCCTAGGTCAACATGAAGTTCACTTTCGAAAGCTTTAAAATGTACGTATCTGAGTATACTGAACAATAATCTAAATTTTTAAACGTATCAGAAATAGTTACATCGTCTCAAGGTCTATTTTTACAATCCAAAATTACGCTGGATTCATGGAAAACACAAGGAAACCTCATCTTATATTTAATTTAGTTTTTAAAGTGTGTCCAGACTTTAAATATTTAAATTAAAACATTTTGTGGCTTCTTCCTGGCAGTAAATTCATAAATCTGGAATAATCTTACTGAAACTTTTTTCATCCTACCATGCCCTTCTTTCATTATAGCTTGTGCATGTAAAAATGGTACTATGATGAACTACACATTTCACTCTTAGTGTCATATTCACGTGCTCGGAGCCAGTCTCTAAAAAAAGCAAGATCAACTTGAACAGCCTATTGTGACCCAATAAAAATGTATGCCTATTCTTTTACAAAATTTGTAAGGCTCAAAATGACACCAGTAAGAATGTTATAGCATACATGTTCCTAACTGTTACCGACACGAACAAAATAAGACAATTTCTCTCAGCAAATACATTAGATGAGCTTCCATTTTTTCTCAGCTCACGTGACTTACATGCCGAAAAAAAATTGAGTCTTTCATTTGACTGTGATCACTCTAATAAAAATATTCCTATTCATTATTCCCTTCACATTCCAAGGAAGAAAGGATTTTTTTGTGCGAAAAAAATTATTCCTAAACGCACGGTACATAGTTGATTATAAAGTAATTGTTTTTTTAATTCATTTTTGCATTGACAAAAAATGACAAGAAAAGCATTCTCAAGGAACATAAAACATACTTCTTTACGGCAGGTTTGGTACTACAAAGTGGATTATAATAGAACTAATCATGGATAAGAATATTTGGCTTCAGCCATTGATTAAACACTGCATACCAGTGGAAATAAAAAAATTTAACCACTGTGGCAAACATGATAAGTTCCAGCGTTGCAGGCTATTACAAACTCCTGATTGCAGGTGGTAGAAGTGCACGGGCAACTGTGACAACAGCATAGATGGTAATGATTCTTACTCTATATAATTTCAAATAAGGGTTAAGGGTCTTCAATTTCATAAACTGTCGTTACAGAATATAAATGAATTTATTACTTGACGTTCTCACAAAATGTGGGGGATTATATCTCTCTGTGATTAAATACATCTTTGTTATTTAGCAGTCAGAGAATTGAACTGCACGAAGCATTTCAGTAAAAAAAATCGTTGTTCATTGCAGTGTAAACTTCGTTAAGAAGCAATTTTGAAAAACCATGCGGCGGAAATAACAGATTTACATCGCCATGCACGGAATATTAATATTATGTACAATTTAGTACTTATGCCTTTTAGTACATGCATCCGTGTGGCAGGAGTTACTTAATTCTTAGAATCATTTACCGTAGACTTTTTCATTTACAAACCACAGTTGTTGAATTTCATTTAACAATATCTGATTGGCCAAACAGACTTTGTTTGTTTACATTAGAGTAGAAAATGGGATGATAGTAGAAAAAACATCCCAGAACAGCATATGTTGTGGATATACTTTTTAGAAAGTCCAATTAGCGTGAACTCCCAGTGCCCCCATTATGGTAAGAACTTTCTTCAAATAAAACAAAATTTCTTCATATGTTGGCCAACATTGGAAAGGCTGGCTTTGAAACGTTAACGAGAAAATAGAATTTAGGATTCATATATACCCTTGTTCGGTGAAAGATACATTAAAATTAGATAAATAAGTTGTGTTTTGGTCCTCTGACCATGAGTAAGATGAGTAAATTTCTCATAAAATAATTTGATGATTTTTATACGTAGAACATGAAACAATTCAGTGCAACCTGAAGTTCACGCACATCGAATTTACGCTGAAACGTAGAATAGTGCAATGAAAATGCCGTCTGTATTTAAATATTTTGCTGCGTTGTATTCCAATGAAAAATTCAGCTATTTACTTTTAGCAACAAGACTCTTTACGACTAGAGTTACTCAAATCGTAGAAGCATTTATAACCTGCAGAGTTTAATTTACTTGGTACAATCAGGAAGATATTAATTGTTTTGTCACTGTGACTTTGTTTATCTACAGATAAGTATAAACTGGAATGAAAACACAATAAAATGTAATAACTATATTACAGATTCTTCTCATTTTACTCGTGTCTATTCCCTCAATTTTCTGCTACTTTATTTTGTAAGAATAATTTGGCTGAAATAAATGCAATGTGTCCGTTAGTTCATACACTAAAAGTTGTAGAGGCTGAACAAACATTCTCTTAACATCAAATATTTACTTAAGGCATCATTAATATGGGGATTACATGGGGCTAAAATCAAACTCTTTTTGATTTACATTCTACAACAAAATTAATAGTAGATTAAGTGCAAGGCGAAAATAAAACTTGTGGTATCTAGCGCAGACTGATAAGTAGCAGTATCGTGCTGAAATCTTTACATTTCGCTTGGTTTACCAACACGATCGACATGGTTGCGAGAAGCGTGTTTTGTGCATGCCCCCTCCAATACACATACATTGATCGACAAATATTCCGCAAATAATGTCAAGTAAGTTCTCAGAATCTTATATTTCAGGTACAGAAAAAAAATTATTTATTACTGTACTCTCTAACAAATTGTAAAGTTTACCTCTATATGGTGAAATTTATCTCTGCAATATCAACAGTGAAGAAACCGCACATTACCAGCGCAATGATGTATGATATTATTTTATCATTTCATAGCAGGCAAGCCTTATTCACCAGCTCCATTTACTACAAACCTGAAACTGAAAATCTTACGCACAAATTTAGTAAAACTCTCGGAAACATATTCGGCTTGGTATTAAATTGAAAAATGAATTCCGCAGTCGAAGAAATGTTTTTTAACACAATTTGAACATAAAAAATGAGATATAGAGCTCTCAGAACCTTATAAATTTAGTCATTGGTCCATAAATAATTATTACTAGTTACACTGGCGAACAAAACAATTTTTGGAATGCTTTTTTGACTTCATTGGTCAAATCTTTCCAATTCTGGTGTGAAAAAAATGAAAACAACAAATAGAATTCTTTATTAGATTTAGTTTTGGTGACGTGCAATAGACGTATATACGTTATTTTAACGGATGAAGGGAAAATGATACATTTGAATCACATGTGCCAGGAACATTGTCAGTGGGTTTTAAATTAAATTTCTATGATGACAGTTACATTCTAGGAGTTCTACATTGATGGATGAATACCTGATAGATGGCTCAGTGTTACGAGAACCATGTGATGGCTTCATGAGAGCATTTTATTTTGGTTTGCCTCTTGTACGGGAATTCTGGAGCATCCCTACACACACACCAGCAGTAATCCGCAAGCATTGTCCCATTCCAACGGCTCTGATATATTTGCTTCATTACAGAAATATCCTGATGGAATTTTTCTCCGTGTTCATTACTGACAGCTCCACAACTAGAAGGGAACAAGTGTCGGCGAGAAAGGATAATATAGATTTTAAGGGACATGTTGCATCCTAGTTGGTGGCATTCTACAAGAAGTACTGTCACCAACTGAATGTAGTTATCTTATTTGTTGCCAATGAATCTATGTAATACTCCCATTAAATCTTCCCAAACTTCCTTCTTTCCCCTTTAAATCTTGGTCAAACGCAGGATTCTTTACAAGTTGTCAAATTTGTGGCCCAAGAATAATTCCTTCCTTAATCTTTGTATCATTAAACCTAAGAAATTTGTTTCTCAAGCACAAAAACACAAAAAAGGTTCATCCTTCCACGTTCATGCCATCGACGGAATTTTTTGTACGCCCAGCTCTATATGAAAGAGGGGAAGAAGAACATCTTTTGGGTCCTTGAGAGGCTCGGCAAAGATATCTTTTCGCTAAAGTTAAGATTTCATGCAGGCCAGTCCGCTTTAATATAATGTTCTTTCCAATCCCTACTGCGGCACATACATAAAAAACAGCAATAATTAGTGTACCCTACTTGCTTTCTTAAATGTACAGCGATGACTTTGAGATCGCTTCAGATTTAAAGCTTGTGTTTCAGCATATTGGACTGAGTCGAGGATTGGATTGAGTTACGTTTGCATAAGTTTCCTTCATGTAAACAACACGCCCAAGAAGAATAGAAAGAAGACAGTTACCGTTGTGAAGTAATATAACTTTTAAACTAAGCTCGGAGGTGTTTATGAATAGCCTCCATTTAATTGGATCATAGTTCAAACTCGAACATTTCATCAAGCCATTAACGTCACAGAAAACAACCAGATTGGGACATGGAACTTGTGTATCGCCGCATGGGACTTGGGTATCGACCCAAGAATGGGCCAAACGGTTCGTTCCTACTGCCTTATTCTATTCGGTTGTTTTTTTTTCTCAAAAAAGGAAACTGTGACGTTCTCTGTACTGTGAAACACTGACATCACGTTGGAAAAGCTTCCATTACTGTAGTCTTGATCTTAAAAATTCTGCCTTCTCCTCTGACACGACAAGGTTCGGAGTGAGATTGCTCAATTTTACTTGGATTCAGTCAATGCGGTGTATCATATTCTTCTTCAAAATTTTGGTCATGGGAGATGGAGGACTCGAGTTTTTCTTCGTCTTCCACACTGGGTTCATTTTCTACTTCAAACTCATAACGTTGAAGTGCAGTAGGAGCTGGTAAACTATCTGAACGTGGATTGGCGAATAACAGATGGAAGATTAGTAAATTGAACTGCTCCTCTTTTCTCCATTGACAATCCTGCTTTTATAGGTGGAATCAAAAAGAAATTGCAGCCATTTGTATGATTTGTAAGCTCCCGCTAAACCATAGGCAAAGAAAAAGCCATAGATCGTGCTTTATTTTTCAGGCATTCTCGTAGTATAATTAAACATGAGTTACAACATAAATGTGGAGCCCATTACTCATCCTGGTCCCCTACCCTCGTACCTGAATCATGATGATAAATAGTCTTCACAAGAGGCATCAGATTGCGTTTCTGTGATAAAGATGTCATTTTATCACATATGTAACATCTATTATTCACCAAATAAACACATTTTCGTGGCATTCGATAAAACAAATTTTACTTTTCAAAAGCAACGCAAAACTGGAAATTCTGTGAAAAGAAAAACTCATAAAAATATGGAACTCAAAGTCATTATTTGAGTTATAATAATTTATAATTATTATTATAATGCACAAACATGTGGGAAACGTTCTGTCTTGTCAGTTGGGAGGTGTGACAGCTACCACCAAGAAATTTCCCTATACTAAAAATACAATCCCCGAAAAATAAAAACATTGTATCTTCAAAGTGAGAGTTAATCGGTCATTGGTCAAGTGATAATACATAAGAAAACGTTAATTTTAGGCCCTAAATATTTCCAGTGTTAGGCCATGATATTAGTAGTTCCTAATATAAATACTAATACCTATTACATTATAGCCTTTTCTTTTCTATTGACCAGCCACAAACATCCATCCTAAAGACATATCTATACATTCATTATGATGTCCGAACGATAGAGAGCCCACAAGATCGATGCGTCATATGAACGAGAAATATATTCTATCAAGGCTTACTGCAATTATTTCTCCCAATTTATGTTAACATCGTTTATTTTATGCTTGTGATGTATGAGGCTATTACTAACTCAGCCACTCGCGCCAAGAGACATACACTGAGCCGTCAGAGTCAGACTACACGATTTATCAACAAGGAATATTGCTTCGGATTGGCCCGGCTGACCAACAATGAATGTTTGCAGTTCACTGTGCCCGCAGTAGCCCAATAGACTATATTCCCTGCAGCAAATTTCCCAAATGGACTTGCAAGTAAATTGATTTCTGTTCTTTATAAATAAAATCAGGTGAGTTTACTCACGAAAACATGGAAATAGACTGCTGTTGTACAACACCTGATTTTTCTTCGCACTCGCTCGTTATTGCAACTATAAATGAGACTTTTAGTTGGGGCAAAAAACAGTTTGGAAAAAGAATTGACAATCAACCCTAGTAAATTTTAAGGTAAACACCTATAAATTTAGCTCCCCAGACAAGGAATGTTTTGTGTGGTTCTAAGTCTGGTTGATGCTTGGAATGTTTTATTCGCTTGCTGATGCTGTGATGCAACACCTGAAATGATAGAATTTTCTGCGTCTGGTGGCTGAATATCGAACTATCATCCACCTCAATTTGTTTTAGACTGCAGCAAATTTAACACAAATACGCAAAATGCACAGAATTTAACTCATTTGCGAAACACACAAAAAAATTGTTGATATTCCAGTAGGAAGTAGTGGAAACCGTCTTATAAAAATTTCAGGGACTGCATTTCATTTGTTCGATGCCTAATGAACATTAATGAATCGAAATAATTGGGGAGATCCAACAAACCGTGTTAAAGCAGCAGTGCCAATTAAGCTCAACTGGTATTTAATTTAGTTGTAATTTGACCGCAGATAGTTTAATTAGGTGTCAATTAGAGCAGTCACAAGTCTTGAGGGAAACAGATGCCAGTGTTTGATGAGGTCGACACTCCTATACATTGTGCAGGTGCAAAGAAACAAAATGAATACATGAGTTACAATAATTCAACTATAAGTAGTCCCAATTTGTTTTTAGTTGCGTTAATATTCGGTAGAAAAATCATAATAGTAATTAATAACAGTAATTCAGGGATTATTCTTTTACAATGAGAATTACCAAAATTAATTGTTTGAAGCATAAAATTATTTTCCTAAAGGTAACAAAAAAGTAATTCGAGGCTTCTAATCCACATTTAAAACGAAACTAATTTGATTAATGCGGTACATTTTCTTTTCATTGTCTCCTGTAGTTTATATATAACTAGACAGTTCCTGAGGAAAATCCACAATTTAGATTCGACTACTTTGAAA
Organism: Trinorchestia longiramus; assembly: GCA_006783055.1. Classification (NCBI taxonomy): domain Eukaryota; kingdom Metazoa; phylum Arthropoda; class Malacostraca; order Amphipoda; family Talitridae; genus Trinorchestia; species Trinorchestia longiramus. The sequence goes on from VCRD01002602.1 coordinate 59,095, forward strand.
TTATTATAAAGATGAACGTATTAAAGATTTACGACGAATTATTGTATTTTGAATGAATATTTTTTATTACTGTATACAGAACTACCATTTTGTATCTTATTTAATGATAACATGGCCCAGGTAGTACCCGTTGAAATTTCTTGGTTTAAAAATGGCAAAATTAAGGATCTATGAAATAAAATGCATTTTTCAGTTCTACCCGTGGTACCATTAGAATCAGAATATTTTTCGTGAATGTATACAGAACTTTCATTTTGTATCTTACCTAACGATAACATGGCCGTGTAAGAGAAGAAAGTTAATAACGGAACAAATGGCGTGTTTCATAGTGATCCGGTGCCTCTGGTATCCACAATACAATGCTTGTAATACATGCAGACCCGTTCCGATTTCAGTTCAATAATTTTTCTTCAGTAATAAATAGGAAGTAATGGGATGGACACACACAGATACAGCAAGATGGAGATACATAGTCGATTATATATATAGATAATTAACGATTTTATTCTAAGTATTTTTGAACTTCGATGTATGGGTGAAAAATTCCTCATGTTACGTACGGTATGTTCGTAAAAACGTTTATTTCTAGTTAGACTAGAAACCCTAATTTCATTTATTGTCTCCAGACACCTCACAATTATTTCCCCGACTCTGACTCTCAGATTTTGATCCAGGCTCCGACTCTCAGAGACTGAGACTCACAATCACTATGATAAGAACAGAGGTTACCTCCCACGATCCATGGCCTGACAGAAATATCAGCCTGGCAAACTATTGATACTCGAACTCAAATAGAAGAGTTTTTGTACAGTACCAGTTCATGCACAAGATTTCCATTAAAGCAACCAAATGAAATAAAATCTGAAGAGGTCTTGGGATTTGCTTTCAAAGCGTCCACTCACGCAAGGATCGGTCCCGTGCTCTCAATATTTGCTGTTCTAAACAAGCACTCATTCTGACCATAAAAATTCATGTCTCCTCTGAGACTCGTTATTTGGTCATGAATTTCGTCTTTATCCGTCTTTCAATAAGGAAACCAATTTATAGAATTGTATATCATTTATTTTCTTTCGTGGAATTTCTTTAACCTTTTCATATTCCTAAAATTTAACTCTGCAGTTTAATTTTATGAGTTCGTTGGTTTGAAAGCATAGCACATTTCTTTGTGCTATTTTAAACTTTGATCCTATGTACTCATACACCAAAGTTTCAAACATAAAAATAAATGTTTTTCACATATGCAAAAATTTCTCTGAATGAACCCTATCAAAATTTGGATGATCACCATTTCCAATCAACTATTATAATTACCTGTTTCTTTTTGGGTGAATATTCTTTTAATCAAATTTTTAGTTCGAAAAAATGTTCTGACTGTTACAATTTTCTGTAAAACAAATTAGATTACGTGATTCGAGGCATACTACACAAATACTTCATATGTCAGTGGCTTAAACTATGTTACACAAGAAGGGTTTTTCGACAGAGACGATAACTTTTGAATCAAAAATAACAATTATAAGCTAATAATAAAAACCTCTACGACATTGCAAGCTATATACTTATTTTCACTCACAACTGACACCACTTGGAACCAGCTCCCCAAAAATATCGCTTCTACTGGCATTGTGAACACATTTAAAAATCGTCTGGACAAGTATGGAATAAGAAACCCCCAGTTCTACTAAGTACTAGTTCAGTCTCCTTTTTAACTCCTGGGGTCTGAGAATGATTGCAGTGCGTGTGCATGACTGAAATGCTTATGGAGGATTAAAGAGCGTGTTCGAGACACAAATATCTGTGTGTGATTGAGTTGCATGTGCGTGATTGATAACTTTACGTTAGACGGCATTGGACTTGGACAGCAGCCCAAGAATGAACTAAACGGCTCGTTCCTGGTACCATATTCCATACAGAATAAAAAAAATTAATTGTCAAACCTCAACAATTATGAATTTGTTTTACTGCAGCCTACATGAATTAACGTGTGATCTTGTTAATTTTCATATAGACTGACAGTGTAATCCAAGTTTTTATGTAAAGATTTTATTACATATGCTTCATCACACCATTACAAAGTTATAGAAAGCACTGAACTATTCTCGTATTTTCACAACATGACTTAAACATAAATATTTCAAAACAAAGTCCTATTTCACAATCAAAAGTTAAGCAGAGAGGAATTTTATAAAAAATAATTTTTAAGGTGTTCAAAGTTTAACTGTTTAAATAAATTAATTCAAATAAATAAATTCAAAGTTTAACTCCTTTGAAAGACTGAGGACACCAAATCCAAGAAAGGTGTACATAGACAATAAACTTTTAACACGTTGACTCCGATTGCCTGATTGGTGTAAAACTTCACTTTGTACGCATAGTCACTAGAAGGATCTGAAAAAATTACGGAACCTAACCTAAGTGGTACACATACGTACCACTTCGGAGTTAACGTGTTAAACACGTGTATGGAAAACGCGTGGGCAAAATTCAGCAAAGATTTAAAACTGCATCAGCATAGTTCTGATGTTAGTATCATTCAACAAAAACGACTGAATAACTGTGATCCTTATTTTGCCCGATATGATTATCTTATATACGGTTTTAGACGTCGTTTCCAAAATAACAAGAAGCAGCTCATCAACCGCAGCTTTTAAAACATTCTGCAAAATTTTTTTAGGGAAAAGCGATGCTCTGCTGTTCGTGCTTAAACTTCAAACTAAGTGTGTACTTTGCCGAAGTAGTGATTTCTTAAAGGATGCAACAGCAAATTTTACAATTCTTTTCTCGCTTCCGGCATTTTTCCTCTCTCTAGGTGTAAAGCCTAACCATGTCTTAATGTACAAAAGAAGAACAAGTTGATTACTAAAGGTATGCGCAAAGTTTTTTGCGTTCACGTAAGGATCAGTATTGCTCATGATGTAGTACAGATTAAACTGAATTATGAACGAATATGACGAACGATTTCGTTGAAGTAACACTAGCGTTGAAAGCAGACGCTTTTTGCATAGTAATGCCTAGCATCCTGACAGGAATTTAGTTGCTCACAAATTTATTCAGACTTCAGTTGCAAAGAACATGAAGAAATGAGACAGAAAAATTTGTCATTATGTACTGCTGGAAGTGCGTAAACGTCACGGAATCTCAAATGGTTTGGTAATGGACAGTTCCTGGGATATCAAGTACGTAACACCTTTCTATCCCCCCTGCCCACAACGAAAATGAATTTGACGTAGATGGAACTTCTCATGGTGTCCAGTACCTGTAATTGTCCTGAACGTTGAGTAATGACGGCATGAGTAACTCCAATGTTAGAGTAATGACTAAGTAATGTGAATAATGAGCAGTCGGAGGACAAGCACATTTCTCCATCACACAGCACAGTCTGAATGAAAGGATACACGCATATCATTAGGCCTTACAAGTTCTTGATGAACAGGTCGATTGTCTCGGCCTTGTAAACCATCTGAAGCTCTATATGTACACCACGAATGTAGGGTGCCATGAAAATTCAACGCGGCAAAAAAGCTGCATTCGCGGGCGTAAAATAATCGAAGACACATAAATCTCTCGATGAAATATTTATGAGGATTTAGGCAGTCGGGATTTTTGAGCCCAGACGTAGTACATGAAAGCAAGAGCAGCTTTTGAATGCTGCATGTAAATGACATACAGTATCCTTCGGTCACCGGGCAAGAGGAATTATTCAGGTCGGCACTTTTAATAGAAGGACTTCAGGCACTTTTTTCCCCAGGCCATTTTTTTTATTGTTGTGGATGCTTACTGGTTTGATGAACTGTCTTTTAACTTTTCTTTTAGCCCCTTTTCATTTCATGTTATGTATTGCAATGCCAAAACTAGACCCCTAAAATACTTTTGTAACAGTCAATTTCACACCGATTTAAACGACGAGAAAAACTTTTCAATTTCGAACCTTCAAACGTCGGTCATTATTCAGGATGAGTCTTCGTAATAAGTGTTAGTGTCCAGAATAAAATTAAAGTCATTCTTCTCTGCAGTCAATATGAAAGCTTAATGCTATCTCTTACGACATGTCGTGCATATTTTTGCGTACGGCCAAATATTTATACTCATTCGGCAGCAGTTTGCATTCCCGTAAAACGTTTCGTTGAGCTAGATTTACGGCTGACGTTTTGTTCTCAGTATTTTTCAGCAGTAGGTGGTGTAGTTCTGCAGTTTCACGTTAAACAATCACATAGAGGAATTCGTTTTCCGAGAATGATTCATTCGCGCCTTGCACGCTACGGTACCTACATAGGACACTCCTGTTTTCTATTTGACATACCTGCATTAATCTTTGTTCTCCTCCGTATGAATAGATGCATTTGGGAACTCTCTCTATGTATGTATTGTTGTAGAATGAATGAACCTCTACTAATGAATTCATCCTGATATCTGTAGCGTACTCTAACAAATTCCTCACGTGTCAATGAAGTCACCTAGAATGTAATACATTATTCGAAAATTGTTTTCATCAAATGTGCTTTTGACAGTTTGCTTCTCTTTAAAAGAATTATAATTGGTTTGTTTGTATTATTTTTTCGCTATTGCAGGGATTTCTTTGTGATAATCACTGAAATTTATTTTTGTTTCTTGTTCTTGGTGTAGAAGAATATTTTGATTGGAAGATTGATACCTCGACAGCCGTCCAATTACTGAACCCAATTAGTGTCCAATATTTATTCACACGTCGAGCCTCGTGCGAGAGCATTTATTCAAATCTAAGTTCACTTAATATTAAAAAGTATATTCAAATACTTAAATTTTCTTAGCAATTACCATATTCCATAAAATTACTCAATGAAGTTAGAGTCGCCTATAATATTCGGTATTTCTTCATTGTTTCAGAGCCTCCAGTCCGAGTTGAGACACGGCTACTTCACTCACTGTCGGAGTATCGAACATGGAATGGAATGGAATGAGGTAATAGGAACGAGTCTTTTGACCCATTCTTGTGTCGGTACCCAAGTCCCATGCCGTATTTCTAGCCGCCAATGGTCATACACCAACCGACCACGGTGGCAGAGGGTCTCGAACCCGGGTCTTTCCACATCGCAAGCGGGTTCGCTCACCAGTCGACCAAGCTGGTAACATGAGCTAGAAATTAGTCAAGTAAGTTACTGCAGGATACTTGACTGCAGCCCAGACTACCACAGTGCAACTGTTCAGGTGGCACGCAATTATTAAAGAGCTAAACAATGAGTAGTACTTTCATGAGATGAGAACGCTACGTAGTGTTTTTAACGTGAACAATATGTAGTATTTTTACGTGAATAATATGTAGTATTTCTAATGCGAACGATATGTAGCATTTTTAACGCGAACAATACGTAGTATTTTTAATGTGAAAGATATGTAGTATAATATTTCTAATGTGAACTATATGTAGTGGTTTAATCGGAAAGAACTTTAATGCTGCTGGAAATAAATAACGACTAAAAAGGATGGAGTTTGCGCTCAATGGTTTCATATTAATCTGTCAGAAGGATGTAAAACTTTACTAGTATTTTCATAACTGCATAATTCCAGATAAATAGATAGTACTGGTTTTCTGGCAGTCATTTAAACTTTTCATAATATCAATACCGTAGGGAAACTTTTCATGCATCAAAGGTTGTTGTTGGATACAGCATTTCTGTGGTATAAGTTAGGCTTGCTTCAGAAATGAGAAGGTAATGAACTTTTAAAAACATACTCATTGGAGAAAAAATATTTCTATCATTTACCATTCAGCATACATATAATAGGGTCCTACGTGACAGCTGAAAATATAGTTTCTACAGGCACCACGAACAAATTCAAAAATTGCCCGGACAAATCTTGGATAAGAAAAAATTATGAAATCCTGATTCCATATCCTTCTTAACTCCTGGTGTCTGTGTATGATTGTGGTACGTGTCCGTGGTTAAGGTGCGTGCCCGTGACGGAAATGTTCGTATGTGATTGAGTTGCATTTGCGTGATTGATGATTTTACGTTAGACGGTTTGGGACTTGAATAGCAACCCAAGAATGAACCAAACTGGTCGTTCCTGTTGCCTTAATCTATTCATTATCCTCCCCTTTCTAACATCCAATGAAAATATTCGACTTGATTGAGCTTTGGTATTTATTATACTTTTATGGTATTATAATTAATTGTTACCAATTTACCAGTTTTTGTGTGCATGCCTTAATTCGAAAAGCATCTATCAAAAAGTAACATTACACAAGCATTCGAAAAGAAACATTTGTACAAGTAATCACGGGATTTTTTTTGTGAAATAAGGCTGCAGATTTTGAACTTAAAAATAATGTTCAATTTTATACCAAAATCAGTGTATTGCAGAGTACTACACAGTTTTGAAATGTAAGTTAAATTACTCAATGCTAATAATGCATTTTGAGTTGTAGTTAGCATATGTGAAATAAATAACGGATCTTGTCAAATAAAAGCGAACCTAACATTTCTGCTCCATCCCAACCAGTAATTATAATAATACAGTATGTCGTATTATATTATACAATCTTTTGAAATGGGATTGTAAACATCACATGATCATTTCCTTATATTGGGTGTTATACGTAAAGCAGAGTAAGGTCGTAAACTCGGATGCAGTACGAGGCTCATACAATAATAAGTTAAGACTGATGCAAGTGTACGCATTGTAAATGCAGAAAATTTCAGGAAAATGGAAATACAGAAAATTTGTAACGCAGAAAATACAGTTGCGGTGAGCAGAATTACTGCACTTCTAATGACATATTTGAACAAGGTGGCTGAAAAAAGATGCATTGAGAAACAAACTATTGTTGGAAGCTACAAAAGACAAGTATGAACTTCATAAGGCAAAAATTACTAGCGTTAGTGTATATAACAAATGCTGCATATTTTTCTATCTACATAAATATTCTATATTAAGATGGTTATTGAATTTCCGTCGTGCGAGACAGAAACACAAAGTTGTACAACTTCAACATGTATATGGACTTAATTAACCCATACGTAACTGTAACCTCCAGAATTCAATGTCTAACAGAAAGAAAATGCCATCTCAGCTTATTTCTTCGAGTCATAAGTGCGGGTGCCATAACGCAGTGAACACATTTCCGATAGCAATAATCATTTTGAAAACACATCGTGACTCTTGAAGAAGAGGCAGCCAAACTAATTCCGTGAGGTCGATGTCGGCCTTAAAAAAATGTAGTTAAAAATGTAAAAAATGAGGTTCTTTCAGAAACGTTTTCGTTTATTTGCATGGTCACGTGCTCTAAAAAAATACAATCTCTCGTTGAAATCTTGTGAACCAAGAACTACTTCACGTTCCTGGGAAGTTTCATTCCCTTCTTCTTGCGATCGCAGAATCGTGAAAGCTGGAAACAAATTTTCTTTACAACCTAAAAAGAAACTATATTCTCTTCCAGACAGCTCAATAAAGACAGAAGTGTGAAATTCCGATCTGGTTCCTTTGCGTTTGAGTACATATGTACATATATATACATATGTACATATATATATATATATATATATATATATATATATATATATATATATATATATATATATATATATATATATATATATATATATATATATAAGTCATTATTTAAGATTGGAAGAGTGTCATAGACTTGACGAGTAGCATTGGAAACGAGATGAATAAGTACAACACGCAGCCACATAATTTCCTTTTTTATCTTTCAAAAAGTTATGAAAAAATAAAGATATGTTGCTGCACCCTGCACATTAAAGCTCATCAATTATTGTGAATTAATTACCCAGAGGAGATAGGTTATAAAAGGGGTAAATCTGCATGAGAACAGCATTTTTCAAAAGGGAATTAACAAACTGAAATTTACAAAGTCAGAATTCAATGCAATTGATAATACATTTTGGTCTACTACGTTTGCGTAAGCTGAAAGTAAAAACGCTTACTTTAAAATTATGCATACATGAACATACAGGGTATCTCAAAAAAATGTACTCACCGTTTAACCGTTGCTAACATGCTGTCTTCTTTGTGTTGCAGGTGTGAGGTTCGAACCTTTGCGAACATGATTAAATGTGATTAAAGAATCATGTTCGCAAAGGTTCGAACCTCACACCTGCAACACAAAGAAGACAGCATGATAGCAACGGTTAAAGGGTGAGTACATTTTTTTGAGATACCCTGTATTTAATTCGACTTATAAATGGACTCGAATCTATAAAATGTTCCCAACGATTACAGTACAAATTTTGACCTAATCTTGACGGATGGTTTAACACGTGTTGTAATAAATGGCCAGAGCCAAACTCTAAAGACCAGGCAATTGGCAATTATCAAAATTTAGGAAACATCAATAAAATTCCAGGTAAAGTACATCCTACTGTTTGAAAGAAACTCCAGGAGAAAAAGTTTGAGCACAAATATTATGAGAAAAAACAGTGTTGAAACTTTTCCCAAGTTTTTCTGGTATTTTTGATGTTTTCTTCTCATATGAAAGCAAACACCAGATTATCAGGAGTTGAAATTGGACAAGTAGGTATTTATGATTTCGCCCTAATAACCGGCACTCTTTGTCAAAAAAATAAGAGAAATTTTAAATTTTACTGGTCTCCTACACAGTAAAGTGCAGTGTTGCACAGTAGACTAGTCTTCAACACAGTAGACAAGTCTTCAACACTAGACAAGTACAGTGTTGCACAGTAGACAAGCGCAGTGTTGCACAGTAGACTAGTCTCCAACACAGTAGACAAGCGCAGTGTTGCACAGTAGACTAGTCTCCAACACAGTAGACAAGCGCAGTGTTGCACAGTAGACTAGTCTCCAACACAGTAGACAAGCGCAGTGTTGCACAGTAGACTAGTCTCCAACACAGTAGACAAGCGCAGTATTGCACAGTAGACTAGTCTCCCACACAGTTGACAAGCGCAGTGTTGCACAGTAGACTAGTCTTCAACACAGTAGACAAGTGCAGTATTGCACAGTAGACTAGTCTCCAACACAGTAGACAAGCGCAGTGTTGCACAGTAGACTAGTCTTCAACACAGTAGACAAGCGCAGTATTGCACAGTAGACTAGTCTTCAACACAGTAGACAAGCGCAGTGTTGCACAATAGATTAGTTTCTCATTAAGCACGCATCAAGACAAGTTAATGTTGTCTCCCATACAGCATATTCAACAAAAAGAATCCTGCAAAATTACGCATTGTGTAATCAGAGAATGAGTGGCAAGGCTTCACCAGTTTCTTCCACTTGCATGGTCTCCATTTAAGGTTGAATTCTGCCACACAACTCCTGTTCGAGTTCGATCTTCAGAATTCAGAGGCGAACAAAGACCCTGACTCCTCTTTGTTAACCCTGTTAGAATAGTGGTTTATGGAGCGACCTTGAATGTTATATATGTATGCATTCGCATTTACATTCATTCTGTGGGTTACTTTTGAATAGTTTATTTACGAGTATACTCGATTTACATTTGTTGAAAGCGTTTAGTGATCATACAGTACACTTCACCTGCGCTGTGGCTTTTGAATGATAATTTGAAACTGTTTTACAATATGTTATTAAACTTTTAGATTTTCGTCTGCAATTTTGCGTTCCTATTGACAATAATACGCTTACTAACGATCCACAGTTGAGAGGTTAGAGTTCGATTTCCTTGTGTTTGCACATTCAGCTAAAATAGTAATACTGAAAGATAATAGTCTTGTACTTCAAGTCTTCTCTCGGTTTCAAACACAGCATGTCCTAAAAATCCCTGGACACTTGCAAAGATGTTTATTTGCAGACATGTTTAAGTCGCAAAGTTTAAAAACTAAATAAAAATGGTCAAAGTTTATGCTGATGATAAGGGATTTCATTTTCAATACTAGTTATAACTTTCAAGTACATTCACATCCTGTACTCTATAATGAAACATGAGTTAGGAAAATGTAAGTGCCCTGTGATTTTTTGGCCCCCCGTTTGAGTTATCTTGGCGGATGTGCCAGATTTACGACTTCTGAGGGTCGAGGTGTTTTGCCATACACTCTCATGGATAAGAACACGTTGCGACACGGATTCTTATTTCGTTTTTGTTGGACGTCGTATGTACAAAGAAGTGACATAAATTAAATTTCCGACAACTTTTAACATGAATTCCGAAATTTTCATGAGAAAGTTTTGTTTCAGAAACGATTGAATTTATGCATATGTATGTCATATATGTATGCAGCTTGTTTCGTCTTTTCAGACGGTCTTACAACAGTAAGCCAAAACAGATCACAGAACAGTACATACGTAATCCCATGCATATTCATTATATATATTCTGTGAGTGTGCATATAACCTAAGATATTTACCCTACACATCACCTCACAACATCTGCATGACGACTCACAGGGACTGCTGCTCTGTCTCTATCGCATCACATCGACTTCACACTCAGAAATCAGTCAGGAATTTGTTCAGACTTGAGAACCCCGTAGCGGCAGAAAACTTTTCTTGCGTGAGATCCAACTCGAAATTGAGATGGCATCATCGAAAGTTGAGGCAGGTGAAAATTTAGGCCGTGTACAAGATTAGACATGATGGCATTAACATCAATACAAGCTGGATTAACGTTGTGAATGAAAATACCTCAAAAACTGCAGTGAATTTAGGTTTGATTTTCGAATTTAAAAAGTGTATGCAGAGATATAGTCTACTGGTGAGTTTGCTTACTTGAAAGACGATCTTCAGCATGAGATAATGAAGTGGAATTTATTTGTATTTATTATTTTGACAAAGTTGAAGAACCGCTCTGTTGCAGTCCGTACATCTATTAATACGGAAAATAAACATGTATTGAAAAGCCAACGTTAGCAAGCTCGTATATACCGCCAACGGTTTGAGAAGAAAAACCCGGGGAGAGGCGTGAAAAATTTTTACTTCAAAATTTTACTGGTGATAAAGATTGAAAAACTAAGGACCGCCAATACACACCATTCTTTCGCACGGTCTTGATCTCTTCGCTAACTACTGACGCCAACTAGCATTTGCTTAGATGGGAACTTTGCTAAGTGAAATGCCAAGTTCTCAGGTCTTAAATTCTGCCTTCATGACCTGCATTCTTGCCGTCAGAAGTCGTTTAAAACTGCCTTCGAAACTTAGGACGACGTGACCTTCTCTGATGCATTTCCTCCGGTCACGCAGCTTGCGAAGGATTACGGAACCTAAAGGAGGGTGAGGCTATCACTACAAGTTACGGAGGATATTACGGCTGAGACACCGGCAGCCTTGGCGATATACTTGACTTGAGTGCTGCAAATCTCAGAATTAAACTGCCACTTCAGCTTCAGTTACTTGATCTTTAAAATTCATTCTAAACTTTGAGGCGTGCCATGAATTCTGCTGATTAGGAAATGACTGAGCAATGGCTTGACTTTGAGAGAAAGTTAAGTTATGACAGTTTTAATTCATCGAAGTGAGACATTTAGTGTGAGACCTCTTCTTTTTGTTACAAAGTTTTGGATGCTACAAAGTTTTCTTTGGATCATTTATTGCACATTAAGTTTAAAATTAAGAACTACTTTTGATTCAGAATTTGACGGAGCCATTTTTTTAAATATGAAATACGACTCACCACAACTCCTATAAAATGTTTTGTCATCATAAAAGTATTAACTAACAATGAAATTAATAGAATTTCATATAATTTAAATGAAAATTAATTAATATAATTATATTAATGAAATTACTATAATTTAAATGGTACTTTTCAAGCTAGATGGTACTTGTCAGCTAAATGGTACTTGTCAGGCTAAATGGTAATTAATGCTATCCTTCATCAAAGGCTCCACGTACTAACATCACACTATGCTGTCCCCAGTTTAAAATAAAACATGGTAACAAGAACGATCCCATTGATCCATTCTTCGTTGCTACTAAGCCCCAAGCCATCTAAAGTTAAGGTATCAATCCCCCAGATGCACCTCAACCACACACAGGCACCAGGAGTAAAGAAAGATAGTGGGATGGGTCACAGTCATCAATTTTTAAGTAATAATTTCTTGACCCACATTACGCGATAATCACATGACTTTTAGTACACATATAACTCGAGTTTTCCTATATAATTCGGACCTAACAACAATACGCGAACGTCTGCATTTTCCAGTCTTTCCGAAGTTTTATAATTTCAGATCTAAGGCTTCAACTCAACATTTATGTATCTCAGCACGTTAGAGTATGAGCAACATTTCTATTTTAAGCCACCTCTGAACGACAAGTGAAATATTTTCTTTCAACAGATTGTGTGTTGTTTTTCTTAGAGTCCCAATTCCTAGTTTTCATTTCCAGAAATCTCTTTTTCTCCGGTGATGTCTAAAACGACTTACTTAATAGCACAAGTTTTTTACCTGTAGTTTATCTTATTGTTTAGACTCGACTCTGGAAGAACAATTGAAGCTTTCAAAAATTTTTCTTGCTGTACAAAGGCGTCGAAGAATTTTGCTCCTCATTAGGAAGACGTTCCAGTCTGCCGAATATCTTCCAGTCTTTCCTCGCAAGAACTCCTAACTTTGTGGAGAGGCCAGTTCTGTGTGCTGAGTTGCGTCTCAAGAGTTGAGTGAAGACTAGAGTTCCTCACAAACTTTTCCGAGTTAATGAATTTAGTTCAAGTGTCAAATGCGTTTCTGAAACTAAACTAGTTTTTAACTCCCAGTTGCGGGAAAGTGATTCTGTATTCTGGATCCCGCGAAGTTTTAGGTAAAGATTGTAACTCTGCATGTAATACAATTTTGTGATGACGGACAAGGGCTCGAACAAAGAAAAAAATTCAATTAAAATAACTATTGAAACAATGGATATCGAGACACTCAACCATTGTTGGTAACCTTGGTTGTCTGATTCGCGTTTTACGTCAACAAAATATTATATATGAACTTTTTAACTTTTAGATTTACATTTCTCTCGGCCTCTGTCGCTTACCAAACAGTTAGAAGCTTTTTAAATAAAGATGTCACATTTATGTCAGAGAGTTTGTCAATCATATTTACCAGAGCTTCATGAAACGACAAAAGTAAAGTGTTTAATTCCTTCCGTCATTTTAAGTTCTCTAAATTCATGAATTTATTTTTGTATTCTTTTAAGTAACAAGCATCCGCAGTCCTATTTGTTAAGTTGACACGCAATAAAATGCAAAGCTCAAATCTCTCGGCAAACAAACAAGCGTTGTTCACCTTTTAGACTTTAATCCTGAGTTTTTCGTGATTTTCATTAAATTGTCAGTAGAGGAAATATTGGTTATACTGTCAACTGTAACGAGACACAGAGTTCCATGTGACGCCACACAATATACAGGGTGTCTGCAATAAATGCATACAACAATACATAAACGTGTATTTATTTAGCATGTTCACTCTGTATATTCTGCACCACTTGGATCTCGCTGTATATGATGTGTGTATGGCAGTGAAGGATGACTAAATATACATATGTATATATACATCACATTATGGATATATATATATATATAT
>VCRD01002603.1:7681-20437 GCA_006783055.1 Trinorchestia longiramus
GGCGGTGTGGTTGTGTGTGGCGGTGTGGTTGTGTGTGGCGGTGTGGTTGTGTGTGGTGATGTACTGATGTGCAGTAGTGACGTGGTTGTCCCCTTGCCTTCCCTGTAGCTGCGTGGTGTGATGTGGCGTCGTCATGACTGCCAGAATGTTGAAGTTTTGTATTCCTCCTTGCCTTAATTCATGTGTCGACCCCACCTGTGTGTGGCGTCAATACTTGTGTTGATCGTGTGTACCTTGCCAGAACTCTTCTGTTCAATTCTCACACTTGCCTAGTATTGCCATGTATTGAACTCAGTCAACTTTCTTCATGTTTGCATATTTTCTCAAATGTTCGTGTGAAGTCTTAACCCTTGTGTTCACTTTAATATTGCCGCTGGGTGCCAATTCTGGTGTTCCCACCGTTAAAATTCCTCGCGTTGAATTTCTGCTTATACCTGCTAGTGTTTAGCTAGGAGTTACGCTCATTGCTGCAGTGAACATGCGTTCCATGCACCAGTTTTGGCTGCAGGCCGCATGTGTTTTGGTCACGCAAGCCACGCGCCCACAGTCCTGACCACACAGTTCAGTGCTGAGGTGAACAAGTTACAGAGATCCTGTGTTGTGTCATCATTGCTGGTGTACTGCATGTTAGTTATTTCATCTTAAACTGTACGAGTGAAATTTGAACGTATTTTGTAGACAATTTATTTATTGCTGTGCAATTTTGATTTACCATCAGATTCGTTTTGTAATCTGATGACAGAAGCTGAAGACTAATAATGTTTTAAAAATAATGCTGAGCGTTACTATCCAACTTTTGTAAACGAAAGCTCAGCGATATATTCATACATTATCTCATACTATTCTTTTTTGTATGAACCGTTCATTGTCATTCATGGATTGATTCCATCATAAACTACGTGCGTAGAACCGTAGCGTTCACTCACTTATAATTGTATCATCAAATATTAAGCGGGCAGACGCTGGTGGCAAAACAAGCAGTCGGAAAATTTGTGTTCAAGTTGGAGCAGATGTATGGTATTCAGCTGCGTTTGTAGCAGATGTTTGGTAGTCAGCTGCGTTTGTAGCAGATGTATGGTAGTCAGCTGCGTTTGTAGCAGATGTTTAGTATTCAGCTGCGTTTGTAGCAGATGTTTGGTAGTCAGCTGCGTTTGTAGCAGATGTTTGGTAGTCAGCTGCGTTTGTAGCAGATGTTTGACATTCAGCTGCAATACATTGCTCTAACTTTTCTCTACGATGTTGTTCGCTCAGTTTTCTACAAGTTAACTTTAGAAACCGTAATTGTACACAAAATCCTTACAATATTGCAGCACAAAAAAAGACACAGTAAGGTTTTTCCCCTCGAGCGATATACTATTGTAGATGACACAGCTGTACCATGTGTTTGCAATACTGGAAATAAAGCTCAAAAATTAGAAGATATAAACCTCATGGCAAAAGTGTAATATTAAATAGCCGTGTGTCTTAGCAAACATATTGTAATATGTAAACAGCTCGTGAACTTTTTAAAATGAGTTCAACCTGAAACCTATTTAGAATGGAATACATAGAATAGAATGAGGCTATAGGAACGAACCTTCTGGTCCATTCTTGGGTCGGATAATTACTTCGATAATTATTCGGTTGTTTACCCAAGTCCCATGCCGTATTTCTAGCCGCGTCAACCATGTCGGCAGCGGGATTCGAACCCGGGTCTTCCCGCTCGCAAGCAGATTCGCTCACCAGTCGACCAAGCTGGTGAGCGAATTTCTAATTCTTGACTTGAAGATATTAAATGTGATAAAAAGTCTGACTCAAAGGATTAAAAGATCATGGCGACTGTATATCATACGCATACAACAAACTGACGAACTTACTTTTTGTTCTGCAGTTGTAGTAGATAATATTGAAAACTGCTCGAACGATTTCTTTCTTCGAGTACNGTCAGCTGCGTTTGTAGCAGATGTTTGGTAGTCAGCTGCGTTTGTAGCAGATGTTTGACATTCAGCTGCAACGCATTGCTCTAACTTTTCTCTACGATGTTGTTCGCTCAGTTTCTACTGGTTAACTTTAGGAGCCGTAGTTGTACACAAAATCCTTACAATATCGCAGACAAAATATTGCAGCACAAAAAAAGACACAGTAAGGTTTTTCCCCTCGAGCGATATACTATTGTAGATGACACAGCTGTACCATGTGTCTGCAATACTGGAAATAAAGCTCAAAAATTAGAAGATATAAACCTGATGGCAAAAGTGTAATATTAAATAGCCGTGTGTCTTAGCAAACATATTGTAATATGTAAACAGCTCGTGAACTTTTTTAAATGAGTTCAAGTTGAAACCTATTTCTTGACTTGAAGATATTAAATGTGATAAAAAGTCTGATTCAAAGGATTAAAAGATCATGATTACTGTATATCATACACTTGCAACAAACTGACGAACTTACTTTTTGTTCTGCAGTTGTAGTAGATAATATTGAAAACTGCTCGAACGATTTCTTTCTTCGAGTACCTCAATGTTAACATTTTCTCTTGAGACTAGTGCCATGTTATTAATATTTTGCAATGCTTAAAAGATTAAAGAAGTACTTGTGATGCAAATGTTAACTTTGAAATGCAACGCTCCTCTTAACTTTGAAATGCAACGCTCCTCTTAACTTTGAAATGCAACGCTCCTCTTAACTTTGAAATGCAACGCTCCTCTTAACTTTGAAATGCAACGCTCCTCTTAACTTTGAAATGCAACGCTCCTCTTAACTTTGAAATGCAACGCTCCTCTTAACTTCGAAATGAGCTTCTCAGTGCCACTGCAAACATCAACTGACGTGAATTTGTTAGAGTCACGAGTGCATGAACATAAAATGAGTATGCAGGAATAACGAGTAGCCGTTTTTGTGCATAATAAGTACCTTACATTATAGTAACAACCATCTGTTATAATAACCTTCATAGATAATAAGTACCTTACATTATAAGAACCAGCCATTATGATAACCTTCATAGTTACCTTTATAGATAATAACTACCTGAGGTTATAACGAGCCGTTATAATAACCTTTATAGATAATAACTACCGTACGTTATAATGACCAGCCGTTATAATATCCATCATAGATAATAAGTACCTTACATTATAAGAACCAGCTGTTATAGTAACCTTTATAAATAATAACTACCGTACGTTATAATGACCAGCCGTTATAATATCCTTCATATATAATATCTGCCTTACGTTATAATGAGTAGTTATTATAATAACCTTTATAGATAATAACTACTCGGTCTTAATTGACCAGGCAGCGATTAGAACCTGCAAAGCTATGGTAATTTTTCGCAACACAGGTATTGTGTCTGTTAACATAATTCTGTATCATTGTAACATGAGGAGTTTCACTAAAACGCCGTTACTTCGATTCAGCTTTTTGTCATAAAAATACCTTATCCTGTGTAAGATTTAGTTACGTTTGAGACTCTGAATTCGATGTGTGAAACACTGCGTATATTAAACTGCACAATACGCTGTACTTCCCCACCTTGAAATTTTACTTCCTTCATTGTATTTCTGGTTATATTTTTAGAACAGCTGCCTAGCCTTTGCATTCGTAGTGTCATGAAGACACGTCAATCATACTAAAGGTCTGCTTTCGTTTCAGGAATTGTACAATTTCACGCTTCGTGCAATTTCTCTTTTGATGTTTCTTGAGCGGAGCTCAACTCTCTAAGTTGGAGTCATGCGAAGTTCATTTATGGACTAAGTTTCATTCTCAAAGTTCATCTTGTGGGACTTTTTGTTGGGTCGTGTAACGAAAAGTGCACGCGAACACACGCATCAAAACATCCTGGAAGTGCAATGACGTTCACAAAAGGTATTTTTTTATTACATTTATTGCGCGTGGTTGTAATCAAATTTTACAATGATCTTACTTGCAAGTGTCTATTATTTCAGTTTTTTTTAATGAAATGTACTGGTAATTATATTAAAAAAAATGTGGGTCCTAATTTGTATATTTTGCTGGTTGAATTTCCATTGGCAAAAATGCTAGGGTTTCTTGACTATAAAATGCGTGATTCCTATTCTGTGAGAATTTTGGCTTGACTTCGAACCGTGTCATTATGTTGGTCCACCGTGTGTGCAAGGGAGTGAAAGCTGTGCAGATAACGAACTTCTGTATCGATCGTTCTCTCATAACAGTAGCTCGCGCACTACGTGTGCAATCTTGGTGACATGTTGCAGCTAAAAACTCAGAGAATGCTAACTAAAAAATACAGCACTCGACTGCATGTTATAAATATTAAAACTAGCGTTAATAACTAGTTGTGTTGTTTTTAGGGTCAGCATGTGTCCTTGTGTCGTTGCATGTATCCTCTTTCTGTTCCATGATGTGCGTTAAAATGATGCATTTTTGTTGCGTGTTTGAAAAAGTTAGTGCGGCAGTTGGCAGAGGCGGTGACCACATGAGGGGCGTTTGCAGCCCCGGTGTAAAAACTGCCCTGCTGCCTGTACGAGCTGCGCCTGAACACGCTGTTTGTTCCAGTCATGGATGCAAAATATGTTTCTAGTTGTGCGCAATGAAATTTTAATGACGGCTTTTGAATCTGGAGGGTTCTATAATAATTAACTTGAGTGTCTTTTATTTGCGAGATGTTAGCGAAACTTGAACGCAGCATTTTCGAAGTAACACCTCAACTTCGTCTATTATGTGACTGGCCTCTGTGCAACTGCAAACACAGACTGTTGGAAATATGGAGAAAAGGGTGATAATCTCACAGGATCAAAGTTTAACACGTTTGTTGCGATTGCCTAGCTGGTGCAAATCTTTACTTTATACATACAGTCACTAGAAAGCTTTGAAAAAATTACAGAACCTAACCTGAGTGACCCACCGGTGGGTCGCATCGCAACAAACGTGTTAAATTCCTTTTAATTTTTGATCTACAAACCAGGGTACGGTGCCGTCCCAAAATGAGCACTAACATTAACTACGTTTTTGCTGCTCTATTTGACAACGTATTTCAGAACGAGACACACTGCAGAAAAGTTAAGCATTGCTTTCGATATGAGATTCAGAAAAAATAGCTAATTTAGACGCTGGGAAAATTATTAAATAAACTGAATTTAGAACTCATTGCATTAAAATGGTTTCATGTTTCGAGTCTTCGGTGCGAGTATTTTTGTCTTCAGTGAGCGCAAGTTTTCAGTTTTGATTAAAATATTTTCCCGGTGAAGCATCGAAGAACCAAAAGAATATTTAAAAAAATCTTTTTAGGAAACTTGTAAAAGTGGTGATTGTTCGGCTAAATCTTCTGACCTTTTACTAAAAAAGCTGAAATTTGCTTCTTCCATGCCCGCTTGCTGCTGGCGAGTAACTTTTCTTAATTTTACACAAAATCCTTTTATGCGAAAAAATTTTCGGGACTAAATACTTAAAACAAAGCCAATCTCAATATATTCAAATACCAGAAAGAAATATCGTATGGTGATGTCCACCTAAAGCGGTCCTACGATCTTGATGGCATCATTATATTAAAGCACAGGTCTTTTAAAGAGCAGAATATGACGGTTGCCATCCTACGCCGTAACAAGATCTTGGAGTTAGCAAGTGTGCCCAGAACACAATTTATTTAGCTTTAGCGTTACTTTATATGTGAAATCTTATTTAAAATAGCTCTGGACGTAGCATTTTAAATATTACTTTTGACATGGTCAAACATGTATCAATTGCGCACACTGCTAAAATGATGATAATCCAGTAAGGCTTGCGTTCACGGATTAAGTAAAGCATGTAAATATTGAGAAAATGGTTCCCACGCACAAAAATGAGCCTCTTGCCGCCGTCGCCGTCGAGGTTTCCTGAACGATGGATGACAAATTTGGTGTAGCTTTCACTCACCCAGCTCCTTCATGGAAAAATTTCCGATGCTTGTTTAGTATGGGCGTGCAGAACTGAGGTGAAGGCTTGTAAATGAGTGACTATTTAATTTATACGATTGAATGTGATGATAACGCCCTTTTCATGCTACTCAGGGCTTGACATACATATATTAACATAGTAAACCGAGTGCCATGAGTAATAAAGCACCACAAATGTGAGTTACACGGTGTTGATTCTTAAGCCACTTCTTTTATTTTTGTTCTTATTCTGCATGCAGCTTGCGTCTGACGGAAGCCTCGGCTGTACTGTATTGATCAGTTAGGGTACGCGAATCTCAGACTACTGTTGACCGCATGCAAATTAACTCTTTACTGCCTGAATTAATTTTTAGCAGTTCACTCTTTCTGCACTGCTTGTGTTGAAACTAGTACGCCGGTGCGAATAATAATTCAACACTTGACTGAGCATAAACAGAACATGTTCCGTGCTCGTCACACTCCTTTGTTAGACTATGTTTTTAATTACAGGCGCTATAAGCATTGCTTTTCACTGTGATGAATTCGTCACAGCCAAACGTAAGGGGTTAAAAGGCCCGTTTACCATTTAAAATGAAGTTGCAGTTGAATAACGTTAGCTTTCATCCCTGTATGAGAAACGTTCACCTAACATTCAACACAGTAATCTCATCACAACGTATCGTATCTTGTTAGGGGATTTTTGAGATGATCAGCGAGTTTTTCAACAACGAAACGCTTCAACCCAACACGTTTTATGCCCCATCTTTCAATTAAGAAAAATGAGAATGATAAATCGCTTGTGCGAAGGCAGACGAAATTAAAGGTCGATTGGAGCCGTGTTTTTTTTTGCATGCGCACAAAACTAGTTCCTCAAATGCCATGCGCACGTCTTTCTTGTTGCAGCTCCGGTGAAGCGGCCATGTGATAATAAGACAAGTCTGTCCAGCTCCCCTCGTAGAGTTGGAAGCATGAACACCGCTTGCGACTGCAGGACTGTCTAGCATCTGCCACATCCTGATCTGACTGCTAATGCTGCATCAAATTCTGTCCATGCCTCAAGTGGGATGAATATTCTCGTGGCTTTTGTGAGGTTTTGCATCAGTGTTTTGCTACTATGCCACCCACTGCAATGTACGAGTCCACTTCTAACTAATCATTCGCTTCTGAATTTTTGAATATCATCATTAGTTATACATACTTTGTATTTTTTTGATAAATTTTTAAAATTGCATTTTCATTAGGATAGATAGGAGCGATGGATTGATAGATATTTTTTATCCGATGTTTTCTGGTTTAGCAAGTCAAGTTTCCTTTCTTTTTATTTGTAGATTATCTGCCCGTATTTGATATTTATTTAGTACTTGCCGGGTAATATTAACAGGTTTTAATTTTTTATATTCTGGCTCACTTAATCCAAATAAGCTCTCCATCACTAAACTTAAAATTCTGTTCCCGATTTGTTGTCTTACAAAGTGGTCAAATGTGGTCAACTTTTAGTGAAGTGTTCTTTATTATTTTTAATACGTTTCAAAAACTGTTGTGTATAAAACTTATATTTTTCACTGTTAGATAGATTGAATACATTTGAATTTAAATTGTCTTATTTAACCGTCATTTTTTAGAGCTACATTTGAGAGCGCACACAGTGCTGCGGAAGATAAAAATGGCTTCCTTATGTCTTTGATCAGCTCCTTTTCAGAATCGTTATAAAGCTTTCGTAAACATTGGCGCAATAACATGTTATCTCAAACGTGACCTACTAGTGGATCGTTGGTTTCATGCTCTAGTAGATTTTTCTGTAAACTGAAGTTCATACTCGTAGTTCTGCTCATTCATCCAAAAGAATGAGAAAACTCGAGTTTGATGATGCTTCTCTCAAGGTATCTGACCTACTGAAAGTGACGCGTGTTTTGCTTTACTTAACTTTTGTGTTCACTGTAAACTGGATGATGGTGATTATTTCACGAACATGATGCTAGCATCAAGAACTTGAGTGGGTCGTGTAACTTTGTTACTTCATTTTTGCTGTCATTTCTGACTTCGTGATGGCATTAAATGTTAAAAGGGATGTGATTATGAGTGTGCCTGTAAGTAGCAATCAAAAATGATATAATAATGAGTGTGGCTGTAAGTAGTTAGTGAAAGTGATATAATAATGAGTGTGGCTGTAAGTAGTTAGTGAAAGTGATATAATAATGAGTGTGGCTGTAAGAAGTAAATAGAAGTGATATAATAATGAGTATGGCTGTAAGTAATTGGGGAAAGTGATATAATAATGAGTGTGGCTGTAAGTAGTAAGTAAGAGTGATTTAATAATGTGTGTGGCTGTGAGTTGAATGCTTGTTTGTTTTCTTAACTTGAAAGCCTGTGATCGTCTGCTCAAGTAGAGCAGTTGTGAGTATTTACGTAAGTTGAAGGCTTGCGTTGGTTTGCTTAATTTTAGTGTGTGTGATAATTTTTGTGATATGAGCAGCCTGGTAAGGTTATGCAAGGCTATGGAGGCGATTTTCATGCTTTCGTAACCAAGCACCACAGTTCCGTGTTGGTTGACGGCTATCGCTTCAAGTCGTATTCGTTAACTTTTTATGTAAATTAATTTAAATCGTGCTGAAAACAATAAATTAGAGCGATTAGTATCTATCACCATCGTTAGGAAGTAAAGAGGTGTGTTCTGTTAGGAACCAAATTTGCGTATGAGACACAATGGGATTCCTACGGTCGATCTGTGGCTTACCGGAAATTTGGAGCTTTGTTATGCAGTTTATTTAAAAACCTTTGTGGAATGGGGGGCAATAATTATAAGGGTTCAAATGTGTACGGCTTTTCTTTTCTTCATTATATGTGAACTTTGTGTTGGGTGGCATTACAGCGCACCTGTAACGCTGGCGTTGGCGTTACCAGTGTGACAAGGAACGCTGTTGTGGTTGCCTACGACTATCTGAATCTATCATCTAATCTGTATCATAGATACTTTTTGAGCACGCATCATTCCTAATCCACGCATCAGTCGTGCATCAGAAATAGTTTGTTATTTCACTTATGATTGTGAGGCATGCATCACTTGGGCATAATGCATCTGTGTATGGCGCATCCTTCGTGCACTACGTAAGCATTATTCCTGTTTTAGAAATCAACGCATCAGCTTCACTGTTCTTACGTGGACACCATTGTTGCATCCTACACATAACGCTGTCCATCCTAAATCATCGCTCAACACACAGAGTACATCACGCATCACTGTATCACACAATATGTCCACATATCATGGTGTTCTATCCATCGTTGTGAGTCGTATTACACATCTTTGCTCATCCCTTACTAGCATGCATGACACATCGTCTTCTTCACTTCTACCTTCATAAGGTTGATTCTAGACCCTGCTCTCCAGCCTCTATCCCAACGCGTCGTTTAAATTGTCTTTTTTATTTCCCGTTTGTTTGTTAGCTGACCCGTCACCAAGCCCCTCAGTGATGCGTCACTGCGAGCGTTTCCGGCCTGGACTGCACTGAACGCTTCGGGACGGGAGAAAATTTGCTTCCTCACTCTATTCAGGGTGAACTTCTCTCAAAATTTAGTGTTTTCTGCTGCTAAAGTTCCTGCTGTAGTCTGGCTACAGCTCTCTACTGGGCCGGGCTATTGGCCTGGAGTCCAGTAACCTCTCACTCAGTCCCTGGATCTTCAATTTTATGCTTGCAAGTGCCAGAGTTCGGTTCAGGGAAATCGTTTTGAGAACTTTGGCAGCAGTGTAAAGTGTGGGGAACAATAATTTAGCGGGTGAGACGATAGTAAAATCATGTATTATTTTTTTCTCGTTATGAAAACATTAGTACGTATCCAATGTAATCATAAGAAGCCTTGATTCATGTGAATTACAGGGAAAACTTTCGACTTAATGATAACCGAGCCATTATCAAGGTAGATGTTGTTAAATTTATTGTTCCTATGGTAAATTTTTCTGACTCAGTGCGAATAAAGCGATAGTAGATCGTGAAACAGTGATGGCGTCGGCCCTGAAAAAAATGTACTGTTTTGGCAAATAGAAAGTATTTTGCGTGAGAGCTTAGAAATGAAAGAAAATTATCTACATAAAAGTTTAGTACTACAGTACAATTTAGTGATCAATTAAAGTCATTTAACCCGGATGACTTTTATTTACTTTTATTTTAACAACAATTCAACATTTGTACGTGTGCCTTGGAATAATATTCAACAATAATAAAAAGTGAAAACGAACACGTGTTGCTCCATCGTAGAGTGGTGGCTGGAATACCGTAGTTTATATGACTTCCCAGAGCATAATTTACGTCCCACAAACTAGTGATCGTTCTTTTCAGATTATCTCTGTTCTTTTCCAGGCTGCAGTTCTCAGTCACGTTTATGATGCATGTGTACATTATCATTCTTTATTTTATCAGTAAAGTGCTGATCATCGCACTCTTTTTACCGTCTAGAATTTAGGAAATTAAGTACGTTTCCAATTTATTCTCAGCACATGTCTGGTAGAAGAACAATGTTCATGATGCGAGTTGTTGACCTTTTGGGTGGACCCACCTGACCAATTTCATTACTGTGGTTGATTTTAGAAATTTGTCAAGCATCGTTGCTCATTATGGTAAAATTAGAGGGAGTATCCGGTGTGCTATTCAATTCTTTGATGGCTCGTTCAAATATGTTTCATATTCACAGTCATTTAAATGTATTTTTATTTTTAAAACAGATTTTAATGTAGGTGGTGATTTATTATGTGAGTGTCCTGACTGTAAACATCATTAGCTCTGACAAACAGTGCTCACGGATTTATTTGTATGTGACTGTAATGGTGCGTGTGTTGAATGTGTGTTCACTGGATATCCTCGTTGGGAAAAAAAACAGACAATTACTAGGCAGCGTCTGCTCAATGTGGTGTTGGTGAAAAGTTTCTTTTTTTGGTGATTTTGCTGAAATGCTCTTGTTGGACTTGCTTGTCCAAATTTACATTGTAGTTGATTATTTGGGTTGTCTAGGTAGTCCATGTTGGAGAATTGTTGCTTAATTTTTCAAGTTAAATTTGCACTTTACCGCCTGCACATTGCCACCTGCACATTGCCACTTAAACATTACCGTTAGCACATTACTACTGTCACGTTACTGCCGGCACATTATCGTTAGCACATTACCGTTAGCACATTACTACTTACAAGTTACTGCCGGCACATTATCGTTAGCACATTACCGTTAGCACATTACCGTTAGCACATTACCGTTAGCACATTACCGTTAGCACATTACTACTAACACGTTGCTGCCGGCACATTATCGTTAGCACATTACTACTTACAAGTTACTGCCGGCACATTATCGTTAGCACATTACCGATAACACATTACTACTTACTCGTTACTGCCGGCACATTACCGCTTCGTTGATGTCTCACTGGAAACATGCATTCTAGCTGAAGCCACCGACTGGTCAGCCCACTGCTCTTGAAAGAAAACATCATCGGTGAACGCGAATAAGTTCAGAAAATAACAAACATTGGTCCAACGAACAACAAATATTAAAAGGGCTTCTTCAAAAGACCGCAGACTGCTCTGAAGTCTTAGTTTAAATTTCATGTTTCAAGGTACAAGCAGAGATCCTAAATTTGCATTTTGTTGTCATTTTGTAAAAAACTTTCACTTTCAGGAAACACTGTTTGGACCTTGACATGGATTTATTCCTGCAAAAGATCCAAATAATTGTCCTGCAATACACGCAACGATTACTCTAAGCGAACGTGATATTACTGTCGTAATTACCCCCCGACTCTCCTAGGTGGCTTGTTTTAGGAGCTACGCAATTATTATTGTAGGCATCTTTTGGCTGCTTGCAGAAGCAAATAAAGAAGCTTGCATGCCAGGACTGGGAAATATGAGGAACGAGGCTCGGCAAGAGATCACTTAATTTGATGTTGAGTCGTCGAAAGCCTTCACTATTCTCAAGTATGAGCTTCGATGGAAGTGAATATTTTGTCTTCTTTTTATGATCAGTAATATGATAGGAGAGTGATCTGAGACATACTTCTTGATCCTGTTCATCAACACAAAAACAAACATTAAGAGTAAACAAACTCTCCTGAGCTTGCGTAGACTTCAGACAACTCATAAAGTGATAAGGTAAATACTGATTTCTTACAAATCGACAAGGACGCTAAAATTTTTACACATCAAGAAAATTTTCTTTTTCCTTATATTCTACAATTGTTCAAAGTTATTTGGGCTTCTCACTGATTAGTGCTGTCTGATCACAAAGTGTGAAGGGCTGGTTAAAATGTTTCCAGTTCGAATGCTATCTCAATTCTTCCCTGTTGAAATAGAGAGGTACCGGCATTCACAGACAGATCTCGAAATCCCATTAGAGCTCGTAACAAGCAAATGCATCGAAATAAGACTGCGAATCAAGCAATAATTAGCAGTTGAGAGTCGCATTACCCGTTGGAAGATTAAATTAAGGGCTTTAGCGCAGATCGAAGGCCTATTGATGAGATCCGATAGAGGCTGCTATGTGTCCATAGTTGTGATAATTAGCTCCTGATTGCTCCGTAATACAATACAATAGAATAGAATAGAATGAGGCTATAGGAACGAACCTTCTGGCCCATTCTTGGGTCGGATAATTACTTCGATAATTATTTGGTTGTTTACCCAAGACCCATGCCGTATTTCTAGCCGCGTCAACCATGTCGGCAACGGGATTCGAACCCGGGTCTTTCCGCTCGCAAGCAGATTCGCTCACCAGTCGACCAAGCTGGTGGTGGTACGCCACCCCAGCTTTACACGCCTTTGTACCCCATTGATAAAATCCTTCATTTGCATGACATTTTCTCCAGAGTTGTAGCATGCTACGTTAGTCAGCAAAAAAATTT
>VCRD01002603.1:21940-83449 GCA_006783055.1 Trinorchestia longiramus
TTCATAAGACAAATTAAAATTGTTACAAGGAACGTATAATATTGCGAATTAAATCCTTTTTTGTCTCGGTATCATTAATTCGACTCCTGATGAATGACAATTTATTTTTGCTGTTCTCTCTCAGAGTTTTTCTATTCTCGAGAGAATTTGTGCGAAATTGGTAGCGATTTGTATTTTCACGGCAGCGTTTCGACTCAAAAGTATTTAACACTTCAAGCGTATAATACAGTACAGAATCCTGAGACCACGCTGCGCCTTGCATGTGAAGTACGCAGGGCTGTACGCAGAAGTACCCTGCGACCGAGCTGTGAGTTCAGTTCTCGCGTTGGAGACTTTAGCTCTTTAGGAATCACTCACGAAACTTGGAGGCTTCAACTAGGCTGCTGGGCTGCAATTTAAAATCGGATTTAAAAGTCGACAGCCAAAGTTTTCTTCAAAGTTCGTGTGCACAGGTGTCGCCAAATGACGTTTCTGAAGTTGCTCGAGTTCTGAGCGTGAAACCCTCGTCCATTCTTGTTCTTAACGGTGGCCGATTCTGGTGTGCATGCCGCCATTTTGGGTCTTGCTTCGAGAAAAGCGTTTATGGAATTTCCTCAAGAAAAGTGCGTTGAATTTTTTGTTTAATATGTTACGACTGCTTAATATTTAGTGGCACAATTTAATATTTATTACTGGTTAATATCCGCTGAAATTCTGTTTTTGGGCTGCGTATGTTCTGGTGCTTTGATGGACTTGGTGAGAGATAAGGCGGCACATGTTTCATCTTTAGAAAAGTTAGTTTGATACAAAACAAGTGCTTCTGTGCTCACTTGTGCCTCAGCATCACCAGTTTTTGGAGGGCAATTTAGTAAACAAGATAGTCGGATGTGGCAATTTCATTGTAGCTCCTTTTTTGAGAGTTTCCATGCCAGTCTAACCGTTCTCCTAATTTCTCCCTATAATTGTTAGCAATTGTTACATCATATTCTTTACGGTGCTATTGCGTGCCTTGCATTCGAGGTATCGTCATGTGGTCGCACGAACTTCATGGCATTCTTATGACTAATTAAAATTTAATTGGAACATCTGCCCGTTGCTTTTAATGAGCAATACAGACAGGACGTCCTGCAGGATCACCGAGTGAAAGCACGCATCAGTTGCAGGTCTTCTGACAGCCCAACAGTTCAAAAACATGAAAGCTTTTGCACAGCACTCGTTACGATCAAGTTTTGTCACGAAGCCCCGCGTGTTCATGAATGGACGGTGATTTTTGTCCAATTAGAGTCACTGAAATATTTTTTGGGGATTAGTACAAAAACACATCATTAATGACAATAATATTAATAATAAAGTTCATCCTATTTTACACATGAACTTCAATGATTACATTGAAACTCATTTATGGTGTATTATTTATTGAAAACGATGCTATTTGGGAAAGATGTATAAATATTTGGTGTATATTTTATCCAATCACGATATTACACGAGATGACTTCTACATATGCTAATATAAACCATAAACATGAAGTAAATGTTTTGTCGACAAACTTACGTTTAAAAATTTTCGCTTATACGTCAAAATTATTCAGGTGGCTGCCATCTACACAGATTACAACTTAGCATTATAACTCTTATAAACATTTATTAAGTATCGTCAAGTTCAAGTACGTCCAACTTTTTGTTTCAGAATTGTTTTATTAGCGAAATGAAGTTGTTTTTATTAAATCGATTATGGATAACGAGCTGTCACAAACATCCCTACAGCTTCTCTACATATAAATCGCAGTCCAGTTGTGTTCTGTAAAATAAAATGAATACGATGCTGGGAAGGAAATCTCATGTCGCTGCCTATCGATCAAGAAAATTATACAATTGATTGACCTCTCTCTTGTGAGGTCAACTAGGAATGATCGTCATACCAACGAGCGGGTTAAATTATGTTCACGGAATAACAAAGAAATAGTGATAATTCTGTGGCAGTTTATACTGATGAGTGCATTTGATATTTGATATGACATCTTTGTTTACGGTTCAATGTTGCAATTTAATTTGTTTTTGTGGGCGATGTCTCGTGCGAGAATATAGCTCGTATATCTAAATGAAATATAGTGGCCTGAAAATTGTTGGTAAGATTTCCGACATTTTACATTGGTGTATTAACTTCCTTACGATGATAATATTTCTAGCTGTTGATTTGAATTCATAGGGAATTGTATTATTTTCTCTACCGTCCGAAACCACTTCCAAAGTTTAATTGTTTGTCTTATTTCCAGGTTCGACATAGATCTGAAAATGCTTGCCGGTGGTCCCGCCGAGATGTCATTCCAGTGTAACGAACGCAACATCTAGCTTACTCAAGTCTCCTGCCTGTGTTACTGCAAGAAATCAGAAGAATATCTCCACTATGAAACTCCCATTCAGTTTTTTATCATCTTACAGATAACCCATTGTTTTTTAAATCAAAGTTTCTACACAAAACCGCTATATTACGTATTTAATTGGTCGTGCTGAATAGACTTTCGAACCTTTCAAGCGGTTGTCGTGTACATCATTGCAGCGCCTGTCCAGTTATTGCCACCGCCGCCATGAAGATGCCAAGCAAGAAGCAATACAACCTCGTCATTAACGATGAGCTCGACTCACGCATCCCACTTCATCCTGACGAGTCTTTTGCCGAGGGCATCAAATTTTCAGCCAAGGTGAGTCAAGACAATTTGTCTAATATCTGACAAGCCATTGAGACCACAACCAGGTTTGTGCGGTTTCCATTTTAGATCTGGATTGTTCGTAAGGAAAGTAAAGTATTGAAGTTTCCTTTCTTATTTACTTTGTTTGGAGTTCACTATTAATTGGACAAGCAGGATCTTGACGCTCATCCTCAGTCTCATTTTCTTAAATTACCTGAGATTTTCGTCAAATATATTCTACTACGAATAACGAAAATACACAGTAATTCAATGTTAATTTATGTATGATGGGTCTTTTGTACTCAGTTAATCCTTCCTTCTGGTAATTGCTCTTGTATGTTTCGATCATAAAGATTCTATCTTAATAAGCTTACCCTTGTTCCATCAGTCTACATACGTTGCTCGCAATATTCTATTGAAAAATTATTCATTTTCTTCATCAGTGACAATCAATGTTGTATGTTTGAGAGGTTTGTGTTTCTTGTCATTTTCCCATAAATCAACAAAAAATGATGATATTAAAATGCTTATTTTATATTTCTGGGAACAGGATTTAGTTTTTCAGTGCAAATGGAGCGAATATAGCGGCTAAAATTTATACGTCATAATTTTTTGAAGGGATTTCTTGTCTCATATGAGACGAGCTAGTCAGTGTCTGGCCGGGTTTCCCTGCCATCCTTGTGACAGCGTCCTTATCTTACAACGCATTACTTTGTTAGTGGCCACACGGAGGCTTTTAGGCTTGTGCGTATTCGTGCTTGTCATCCTGGATGTTGTTTTCCTCTTCTTTTCTTTGTGAGGCTTAAGAGTGAACTCTGCTTCGTCACCTTCACTCCTTTAGTTTTCTCTTGATTCTTTTTTGCCTTTGATCGTTGCACATTGTCGATGCAAAGTTGCTAAAAAAAGCTTCATTGGTTGGTTTGTGGTATTGGTAAGAAAAAGCCACGTAGTGTGGAACCCAACAGTTACAAATGGACAGTTGTAGGTACTGTGAAAGGACGCTCTAACTGGTCATTATTAATACGCTACAAGGTTACAATGTATCAATCAAACATGTATCAGAAAGAACATTGAGGTTTGAGCTAATTTGTCGCTGTATGAGACACTAAAACGAGGTTAGAACTCGCAACTGGATTGTATAAGACACTGGGGATGTGAAAAATAGCGTCTCTAAGATAGACAGAGCTGAAATTAACCGAGATTTAAGTGATCAAAATTCTGTTCATGTTTCTAAAAGAACCATTTAGTGTGAAGTCGTATTAACATCTGGGTGCGAGAGTTTGCACTTGCCAGAAAATACATTAGCTGACGATGGTCTACTCTTAAATGAATTAGCGATAGTTAGGTGAATGATGGTAATGATAGTATCGTATTAAAATATTACGGAATTACGCCAGTTTTAAGTGAGTGAAAAATTTACAGCTTATTGATACTGAAGTAATGAACACTCGTTCATGGTAATGATGGTAATGATAGTATCGTATTAAAATATTACGGAATTACGCCAGTTTTAAGTGAGTGAAAAATTTACAGCTTATTGATACTGAAGTAATGAACACTCGTTATATTAAAATTTATTATTTAATTCTGTCATTGCACAGTTTAGTGAATTTTCCGTAAAACTTTTTGTAGTTTTTCGCAGAGTTTAAGGTCTCCGTTACATCATTACTGCGGACATGCATGCTTTCTTTGTTCAAATGACGAGTGTGAATAAGGATTTGTTAATTTATCCTTCAAAATATTTTCTATTTCTTGTGTGCGTCGTTCATGTTATGTGCATCATTTTTTTCATTATGAATATATTGCAGTCTGTGAATCAAATTTAAAATGTGTACAAAGATTTAGTTTTTCCCGTGAAAGA
Source organism: Trinorchestia longiramus (assembly GCA_006783055.1). Taxonomy (NCBI): domain Eukaryota; kingdom Metazoa; phylum Arthropoda; class Malacostraca; order Amphipoda; family Talitridae; genus Trinorchestia; species Trinorchestia longiramus. The sequence goes on from VCRD01002603.1 coordinate 26,470, forward strand.
CTACCTACTTTATGCTCATGCATAAAGTAGGTAGAGTAGCACTTTGACTTACAAGTTAACTTCGAACCGTGACTGAGATCGTAACTCAATTTGCTCGCACACGCATAAATTTTCTCCCTTGAAATGAATTGAAATGCTATTAACTCGTTCCAGCCTGCAAAAAACACCCTAACTTTTTGTTATGTTTTTTAACTAAGGACTTTATTTCTAAATAAATCTATCAAAATAAATAAACCAATGAAACAATAAAAGCGAAGGCAATAGAATAAGCTGATTTAAGTGTACATGCTTTGGAGATCAGATTACTTGGATTAATGGAGGATGCTGACGGAGGTGGAGGATGGAAAAAATGCAACGGGCGCTCTCGTTGCTCATAAACTGTACCGCTTAATAGCTAAACTTACTGCAGCCTGAATGCTGCATTTGATCACGCATATCGTTAACAGAGCACTGAACGGGTGAGACGTGGGTTGCTGAGCGGATGTTATTAAGTGGGGGCGGATGCGAAGCTTGCTCGTAACTCGAATTTTGGTTGGCAATTCAAAGCACAAAGTCGGCCGAGCGACGGCTCCTAACTCGGAAAACTCGTAAGTTAGGCCATTCGTAAGTCAAGATTCCTTTGTAGCTCAGTTGCTAAGTGGTTCAGGTTCTTTAGCATAATGAATTCGTCAGTGAGCAGGTATGGTTTTCAGGAGTTCGTTTTGGACAAGTGTTTTCTGTATTTTCGGTAGCTTAATATATTAGGGAAGCTTTTTTGCACTTTTAGGCCACGACTAGATTACTTTTACGTCACCTCAGTATATAGCAAACATTTGAAAGTTGGATTCATGTAAGGCCCGTTATACTGTAAACAATAACTCAATTTTGAGTGCATTTGTTTTATGAGTGAATCTAAGCGCTACGCAGGAATTTATAGTGACAGCAGTTCTAGCCAACATCTTTATAAGATGACTATACAATTGAAATATAGGAGACGGTATGACATGAGTTTCTAGTAACTGCTGTTGTGTACGAGCCTTGGCTCGGAAGGTATGATCAATGTTACTGATAGTTTGAGGATGTAACTACTGTTCCAGTAGTGGCCAAGGCGGGCTATTTAGCTAGGAGTTGTCCTACTGACTTCAAGTTTACTTAAGAATATTAAGTTGATAGTGTCAGTAAGTGAAAGACAAAGAGACCTCTGAACTTGAGAAGAAGCGAGTTTGCTGTGGCTTATCATTGCTTGTTGATATTTAATGAAGTCGTGATTTGCATCAATACTTGACTTTGCGTGAGAAAGCACATTAAATTTCACTACATCGGAGACCAATCAATATTTAACTCTATCGTCATCGTAGAGCTGTGTATCTGTGGTAAGTCCCGCTGCTGACATGGTTGACGCGGCTAGAAATACGGCATGGGACTTGGGTAAACAACCGAATAATTATCGAAGTAATTATCCGACCCAAGAATGGCCCGAAGGTTCGTTCCTATAGCCTTATTCTATTCTATTCTATTCTAAGTCTTGGGTTCCAGGATATCATCCTGGCTCTGCATCTTCTGTACGAGGTCTTCGCCTCCGTTGTCTGCTCTGAGATTACCTCTGCTCTACGGTCTATGAATTCTCAAATAGATTTAATTAAATACTTTTTACTCGTCTCTGAATACGTTTGCATGATTCATTAGAGGATTCACCTGCCAGTGATAAATGTGCTTTCCTGCAGCGTCAGCATCTGTCACGGTTGAGCGAATTTTCTTATCGGAGAATTACATCGTAATTCTAATTTGTCTTTTTGCATGGACAGTCCATTGGACAGGTGAAAACTCACTGATTTTTGGATTACGGATTAGAAACTAAAGATGACTACGATGACAGGAGGACTGACAAAGAGAACAATGCCTAACAATTATGAATTATCTACTCGCTCTAAAACATCCATTGTTACCCTTCAATTCTTTTGTCACCTGAATATTTCACATTACTGGTCGTTATCTACTTCTATTGTTCTATGCCGTCTTGATTCACGTATCGGTATCTCCTTCATGTATGAGATTAATTTTGACATTACGAGGCGTTAAAGCGGAGCCAGTGAAGTACTCGATAAATCCTCCCCAAAACTAGAGTACTCCATAAATCCTCCTCAACATTAAAGTAATCCATAAATCCTCTCCAAAACTAGAGTACTCCATAAATCCTCCTCAACATTAAAGTAATCCATAAATCCTCTCCAAAACTAGAGTACTCCATAAATCCTCAAAATTAGAGTCCTCCATAAATCTTTGTCAAAATTAGAGTACTCCATAAATCCTCCTCAAAAGTAGGCCTAGACCATAAAGAACTCAGATGTTGCGGCACACGTACCTATCTTGCGCGTGCACACCCGTAAATAGTCAGAGCTTCTCTTCACCCACTTTCTATGATGTTTGCATCTAACTTTCATCAATTGACAAATGACTTTCTCGAAGTTTTGTATCACCGTTCAGTCTTTGTTTTATATAATTAAAATCACATGATTTTGTGGCGTTTAAAATTGCTAACATTTGAATGGATCGAACCACGAAGCCTTCAGCGTTCTCGTTTTTTCGTCAGTCGTAGAATTTCCAAATAATTCAAAATTATCTCATTTGCTCGGTAACAGCCCTCTGTTGACACTAAAACTATTCGTATGCATGAAGGACCCTTACATACCTTTGTAATTCCGTATTTACACAGGTACTGGAAACTATTAAGTTGATCTGGGAAGTTATAAACGCTTTGCATTTGTTTGCTATTTTCTTTTACATAATGTTCTCAGAAACTAAGGCTTGGACCGACTGCTGTGCGTCACAGCTCTCAACACCGTCCGATTTTTTCGCTTGTATTTGAGTGCTGATCGCCTGAACGTCAGTGGATCACTCAGCATTCAATATTGACATCAAGCAGCTTTCTGGTGAAGACTTTCATCATACGCGGGCTAGAATAATTAATCTGTACGACGATAAGGAAAGCTCTCTGATGGAGATACGGGAAATTCTACAGTTTTCATCACAATTGAGTCCGCTATGTGACCGCACGTTCCTCTATGTTAACAATTGATAATTTGTTACAATGTACTTGCAATTGAATACCATGTGAAATGACCGAGATCAATGGATCAAATCATTAATTTTAGCTTTGTTTGAAGGAAAAATCAGGTAGTTCATTTCCGTTTGGATCAAATCGTTGATTGGTACATGCATTGGATGATGGTTATGGGATTAATTGTGCAGATACAATTGAATTGAGTAATTTGAGATGCAGTTGTCATCTTTGAATGTGGTCTAAATATTAGTCAAATGATTACTGTGTTAATTGTTGCTAAAAATATTGTATTTGGAATAACTCGGGTGCTAAATGTTTAACGTGTTACTTGATTGATGCGTTCATTGTTTGCGGTAAAATATCAGTTTTACTGAGTCAATTATAATGTTATTGCTATTGTCATGAAAATGCTAGCTTGTGCATGAGTGATTTTCCTGCCAGTTCGCCTTGATTCTCTCCAGAAAAGACAGCGAAAAATATTACGGAAATCTTCATCCGAAAAAAGAGTGGCTTCGTTCTCACAGCTATCGTTCTTACTCCTGATAGCGCAAAATTTGGGCGCCAGAGCGCCGTTGTGTCACAGCAGCTCTCAGCTTCCCTCTTCTCTTCCATCGTCCTGTGAGGACAGCAGCGTTCTCTGCCTGCCTTTCTTGCTCGGGCTACACAAGCCTCAGTTGGGCAGGACTGCTACGTCGCATCAAAGCCTTCCCACGCAATGCTCTCTCTGCGTTTTAATTTTTTATTTGTTTGGTCGTGCAGTTCTTTTGCTGGAAATTCCAAACATTTTGATTGAAATTGTTGCACCGAGATATGACCTGATATTTTTACCCGCGAGGATTTTTCAATGATTGCTTTTGAGTTTATATTTCAGTCAATGGTGGATTGTTAATTCATTTCGTAAGAGTGCACAACCAACACTTGCGGTCTCTCGTTTGTTATGCATTACGTTACTTCAAGGACGCACTAAAAACTTTACTTAATGTTGGTAACTATTGTATCGCAACTTCCATCACCTTCCCTAATTCTATTTCATTAAAAAAAATTTGGATCTCAAAGTCTATGAACCTTCATGCGCTGTTTTCAAGTTTCCATGCGTTGTTGGAAAAATTTAGGTTTCCCTTCAGTTTAATTTTTTTATTTTTTCATTTAAATATTTCAAACTTTAAATTTTTGGTTTTTAGTTTGTGGTCGCTTAAAGAAAGTTTCCTGTAACTTCATTCCTGGATAAATTGAAGAATTTTACGGCATTTGTTCTCGATTAGAGGATACATTCAAGTTGGTTTTATGATGCAAATTGCTGCATCATAAAATTGCTGTTGGCGTTTTCAGTCAATGAATAAAAAAGTTGAAAAAATTAGTTAAGATCGACTGCAATAATTTACTTCTGCTTCCACAACCGGTAATAACCTTGGTCAAAGGTTTTTAAAATCTTTTTGAAATTCACAATTTATCGTAGGGCATTCAAGAGTGAAGTTTCACCTACGCCTTAAACTTAGAATTATGTGTCAGGTTTAAATCGTCTTTTGATGCAGAGGCTAAACCGTTTTCTAAAAGTATTTCCATGTTCTATATCTTTGGTTTAATGCTCAACATTTCCATTTCAGTACATAGGGACGCTGGACGTGCCCAGACCTACGAGCAAGATCGAGATCGTGGCTGCCATGCGGCGGATACGAGTAAGTGGGGCGTGTGTGCCCCCCCTGGCAGGGGCGGTGCTGAGAGAGGCACCAAGGATAGGATGCAAAGGGCCCAGCCTAAAGTCATATAGAACTTGAGTTATTATCTGTACTGCGGTGGTGTTTGCCTAAGGAAATTGCCCCACGCATTCGTTGACGCAAGGGCGGGCGGGTGCTAAACTGTAGCTGATGACCAGATGTGTCCGCAGCCCTACTGCACAACCTGCCTACAGCAGCTTGTGGCTGCACGGTTCTCACATTCCGTGTGCATGTTATGCAATTATTGAACGTCAGTTTAGAGCATATGGCGACACCGGCTTCGCCCTGACCCTAGGACAATGCTTCTTAAGTTTTCATTAAGTACTTGTAGAACATTGTCAATATGCATGACAAACCAATTCTTGAACTAAAGTTATGAATGTGTAGCACAAAATCTGAAACTATTCTTCTCAATTATGCGCTTTAACAACTCTGCCATCGTGGCCTCCATCATTCATCAAGTCAGTCGAGGCTTTTTTTTTGAAAGGCGCAAAAACAAGTTTCGCTTATTCAGTCTTTTTTGTGCATCGTAGCACAAACTAAATTGATAGTTTCAAAATTAGACTTAATGAATTACTTAGTTCCGTAAATTTCGTAACGTATATTGGAGATTATGTATGATTTGTTTCCTCGGTATGTCGTCATGTAGTCATGTTTAGTATCATTGCAACATGATAGCCAAGTTGTGCTTAGACGCTATCACATCACGTAAATTTTCACTCAAAAGTTCAATTTAATTTTAACGTCATTGGTGAGCACAACTGAAGAGGGGCTAAAAATAAATTTCCGTACGTGTGTGTACTGTAGATGTTAATAAATTAATTCAAAAAATTTGTAAACCTTGATTGTTTTCTAAGATTAATGATGCCTGATTTGAGGGCTGAAAGGTAATTGTTTATTTGATTTTCATAGCTATTTTACTACTTGTTTTCATTATTATTTGGGGGTCTATCGAATAAAATTTAATTCAGGAATATGTTTGGGAGTTTCATTCGTTGGGAAATTTAAGAAGATATTTTAATTAACTGAGGAGAGTTTTAGATTTAAAATAGTTCATATATTTAAGCAATTTTTTTATTTCTCTTTTCATATTTCTGGAAAAGCTTGACCTTTCATGACGAAATTTTTAATTTAAATTCCTAATAATAGTTTTACCGGCTCTTAACTACCGGCAAGATACGTTTGGTCACCGGGAATAATGGTCGTAGGTAATAAAAAATTGTGTGACTACTAGTTCAGAGAAAGTTTCCCTTATACATACATACGCACGAACATTTAAGTTTTTTATTGGGAGCAATTAAACGTTCCATATCTCATCATTATTTATTGGGCCAAGTACTTGATACTAACATTGTCTGAAGTTTTTTGGTTTAACTGCCTCTGTTGTTGAACTTGTCTCCAGGTTCATGACTTTGGAAGCAGCTGTAGCGTGGAGAGGAGGAATTACTTAGCGTTGGTCTGGCAAGTCTTACGAGGCTGCTTGTGTTATGCAGTCTCTCAATGCTTCAGTTTTACATGTACTAGTACCATGTAGTCAACTGAGCGTTTTGCTTACTCAGTTTCCTGTAATCAATTTGTTTGGTCAAATTACTTTATATACATTTTTTTAGAATCTTGGTCAAATTACCTTATATATATTTTTTTAGAATTTTGGTCAAATTACTTTATATACATTTTTTAAAATTTTATCATCGCAACAATGTTCTCATGCATAACAGTCTAGAGTAACTTTTGTCTGGTACTGGTCTAGTGCATTCTCTAGAAACTATGAAGAAATTTTCGATCAGGAGCAACTTTTCAAGATAAATAGTTGCTTGGGTGTTGAAGAATACAGGTTAACAGTGGGGCTATTGAGTGAAATCATTCACATTTTTCTGAGTGTTTCAGCATAACGTAGTTAAAGGTTTCTTATTCTAAGCGGTCTTTTGAAAATACATCCTGAATTCGAACATGAATCAGCGTTCTAATTTTAGATATCACACCACCTACGTTATAGAGGAACATTGACTAAATAAAAGTCTCTGGATATTTATTTTCAGAAATCGATCGCTCTTCATCATGGAATATCTTGGAGCGTATTTTGTGATGGGAATGTTATTGAACGGCCTATTGATTTGTTACGCAATAACATCAAGCGACAAAATAAAGCCGCTTAAGTATTGGTAGATACTTGCTTAGTGCTAATGCTGGAGATTTAGCAGTTACTTAGTTGTTAATACTATTACATTTCATCCAATTTATTCTGATGATAGATTAATGTGTGCAAATCTTTAGTATTGTCATTGCTTCCACGTCTTGACATATCACGAAGGGTTGCAAGGTCTCTTTCCCTTTGTGGGAAAGAAGTGAAATAATGGCATAACGTCATGACGACTTTGCCATTTTATCAAAATTACCGCCTGTTTACCTATCATAAATAATTTCGGCGCCGCCCTATAATTATAGGCAGTTCTGGATATTGATAAGAAGGCACAATTAATGCGTAGTCTGGCTGGCGGGTGCCGGCTTATGTAGACCGTTTATAGTGAGCGGTAACTCGTCTGATAAACTAGTTTTACTGCCCGAGTTAAAAGCAAAAACTGAGGTCCTGCAGTTGGGAATATTCCATGTGCCGTCTAAATTAAATTTCCAGCCAGTTAGGTTGTTTAGAGATCACCATTGACGTCATTTGAAGCGAGTGTCCATAAAAGAAATTGGGTTTGCTGATTTTAATAGCCCTTTTAGTAACTAGTTGGAGCGGCTCGAGGCACTTGCTCTTTAAATGCGAGTTCAGTAAGTTTTATGTGCCCTTCCATGCAGTTGGGAGGTGTGATAGAATAGAATAGAATAGAATTAGGCTATAGGAACGAACCTTCTGGCCCATTCTTGGGTCGGATAATTACTTCGATAATTATTCGGTTGTTTACCCAAGTCCCATGCCGTATTTCTAGCCGCGTCAACCATGTCGGCAGCGGGATTCGAACCCGGGTCTTTCCGCTCGCAAGCAGACTCGCTCACCAGTCGACCAAGCTGGTGATACGTATTTAACCATTCACAATTGCTTCATTTAAGTTTTTTACTATATTTTTTATGTGTTTTACTACAGCGAATATAGTGAACAATTATCGAAAGCAGACGTTCTTCTCCAATTTTAACAGAACTTAAATCATTTATTAAAACCCTACAAGGATCTGAACAATAAAGCGAAATTATTGAATATGCGGTAAGCTTTCTTCTATCTTCGAGGAAATAAGAATATATTTATATTGTATTACGTGTAGGTTTCACGTTTTGCTCCAAAAAATGGATGCACACTTAGTCGCAGTGACCACAGAATGCCTAGTTACTTCCCAGGCCAGTGAACACCCACTTCCGGCTTCCGCAAACGCAAGCCCGGTTTTTATAGCGCGTTTTGCTGATGACCTTTAGATTAGATGAATTGCGCTTGCAACGAGGGCTTTATTTATATGTGGTATATTTCCATGATTATCTGCCAGGGAATTGCTCATGTGGTATCCCACAACGAGGGCTTTATTTATATGTGGTATATTTCCATCATTATAAGCTGGGGAATTGCTCATGTGGTACCCCACAACGATGTTGCTAATGGTGACCGTCTTTACAGTACGAGTTCAAAGCGAAGGCCATCAAGAAAAGGAAGGTCACCGTCGAGGTGTCCGTTGATGGCGTCCGAGTCCTCGTCCGCAAGAAGAAAAAGCAGGTAACGGCCTTGCCTCTTTATTCTTGTGTAACCATTGTAGAACTCAGAGACTCACTCACAATGCTGCTCGACACATTTTGCTCTGGAACTGTGTGAACTTTCACTGCCCAACACTGCAGCAGAACTTCATTTTGATCTTATACTTGTGTACTCGAGCCTCGTGCTGCAGTGTGACTGTACATGACATGAGACTAACAAATAGTTATCTTTATCACTGTATTTGTATCATGTCTGTCAAAGTCCATGAATCCCTAGTAGTTAGAAATACGATTTTTAAGTATTAAACTATATTTTCAAATAAATGTTAATTTAAGTATCAGTCTCGTGTCCCTTGCTTTTGGATATAATTGACTAAATTGTAGTTTAAGAACTTAATTGATATTTTGTTTCTCTTTGCCATTTTCCGTGTCATTTCGTTGACAAATCAATTTTTCATCTAATATGAAATCGAACTCCTTTAAAATTTTATGCTTTTTGCGGCATTCAAATATTTTAGATCTCCAAACAACGGAGCTGTTTTCACAAATAGGGCTCATATTTATTTTATCTTCCTTATTTTTCTTAACGCTAATGTCTGCCAAAAAGATCTGTTCTAAACTGTAAGACACCTGAATAATTATCTATATTATACGCTGCCACTGCAGGTTGTCTTGTTAAATTTACATGCTTAACACGTAAACACAGTTTTAGGTTCACAGTTAATTCCTGTCGGTATTCTGAGTTGTGGAAATTTCGCCCGTATTTCCAATTGAATCTTCTTTTATACGAATTTTGCGTGTGCGACCTCTGAGTGATCGTATCAATTTTATTCGAAACTGAATAAAGTGCACAAATTAATGTCGTCGTCAAATTTGTAATCGAGATCTGTATTAGTTGCAACTTTGTGTAACAGACAATTCTTTTTCAGTAAAATAGCGTGAGGATGACCTTTGATTTTTTGTGTATTTTACCAGTTTGCCTTCACGCTTCTATTAGAATAAACTACCGCAAAACCTTAAACTTATGATGAGATAACCTATTAGAATGAATTACAGCAAAGCTTTAAAGTTAGGATGAATGTCGAGTTCAATATGTTCTGCGGAAAAGTCTAATTTTACAGAAACTAGCCCATATTTTTCAAGCAGCCAAGACGAAATTTGTTGAAACTACTCTCGAAATTTTCAAAATTTAATCAACGTGGAGCTTAGAAGCAATCTATTTGCACAAATTGAAATTCCTACGCCTGACTAACCCTCACCGCATGGCAGAAAAGTAAGGGAAAAAAATCGAATTATTTCAATTGACGCTGCCTGATGCAATAGTCCACGCCAGCACTTCCCTTCTATTCCGTTACTTTCAATTACTACTTTTAGCATCTGTGGCTTCGGTTCCAGAAGCTGTAACCCTGGCACAGTCCATTTTGATTTAATTTCCTGCACTCAACACATCGCACTGATGACTGCTACCTGCTGTCCCGTACGTCACCTCCAGTGACGCTCATACACACACACACACACGCACACACACACTCACCTCGCTTTACGTATCGATTTCTGCTTCAACTGCCATAATCTCCCTCAGACGGTTAGGTTCTTTCTGATAGAGGCCTTGACCTGGCAGAACACATACAGAATGACGGTATTTCTACTGCACGTCGTCATTGTTCTGATGCGACAAAACTGGTCGTCTTTCTGCTCTGTGCAGACTTCCTGGACTAGCAGTACTGGGCGAGACTCAACCGAAACACTCATCTGAATCATGGCTGTCATAGTGCTTTTATATTATTGTGTCAGTTCATTTTTTCTTCCAAATGATCACATTTCCTCTTTCAACTGATCACATTTTTCTTAGCAATAAGGAGATCAATTTTTGAAATCTCATGGTAATGATACGTGGGTTTGTCATATAATACTCAATTAAGACAATGTCATCAGATCGTTCACTGGGCTTCCACTGGAAAAGCTTTTGGCCCGATCATTCTCGCCTTCGACTTCTAGGACTTATCAAACACTCCTAATCTTCAAAGAAAATAACTCCTTATTCTTTAAAATCAACTTAATACAATCAATCAAAACATTTGTCAATAAAGAAAGACTGGTAGTGTGTCGCGTTCATATACAACTGCTGACTACACGTGTATTCTGAGCAGGTAGTCCCTGCTATTGGGTCTCCGGAGGAGGCTCGTTTCCTCATCATGAGCCACCCCATCTACAGGATATTCTATGTGTCACACGACTCACAGGTCAGGAGCAAGTCATTCTCTGGACAGGTTCAAGTTCTTTGGGTAGCGTCGGTGTGGCAGTCTTTCTAAACTTGCACGAGTGAAAGTTTTAAATTAGTTTTGGAATCCAAATGAAGTACATGGTTAACGTAACACCGTCGTGGAGTCACCTTCAACTGATAGATTAGACAAAATTAAGTTTGAATTAAGTAAAATCGTTACATGAAGCTTATCTTTTAAATTGAGAACTGGTAGTGTTTAGAGGGTCATAAATTATCAAGAATATTTGAAGCTCACTCTACTTAATGAAAAATATAAATATTTAACTCCAGCAATGTACAGTTGTTGCGTCGCAACCCTGTGATTTCGAATTCTTATTCTATTTACTTAGTATAGTTGAGCATATTCCGAAGTATGAATTGTATTTGAGAAAAGAAATTGACTTACTGTAGGCAATTTTTACTTCTTTTTTATGGCTAGCTCCGTTTCACTTCTGCCGACTAGGACTAAATTTACCGAGGGGCTTCAAATCATTCATCGGACAAATCCCGAGTAACGAGCTCTGAATATTATTTGAAAGTTGTTCATTGTATCTGATTCCGCGACTTCACAAATTTTTCTCCACGTTTTTGGCAACAATGATAACACGCTGTCTCCTTTAACTCTACAGTGGAAGTAGTGAGCTTTAATGTATCATAGCCAAATTGCTGCGTCGCATCGCTGTGTCATTTTATGCTCTTGATTAATTTTTGCCAGATTCTGTAGAGAAGAGAGCTCACGATGAGAGCCGTCAAGTGAGGTAATGAGGTTACGTGACAGCTTATCGATAGAATTTCCACTAGCTGCGAAAATACATTCCAATTTACTGAGATAAAGTGAGTTTAGAGTTGTTGTTGTTGTTTTCGACACTATTTAATGAAAAACTGTTGTATCCTAATTTATGTAAAAACAAATTCGTTACATTGTAGAATGAAATGCAGCATTACATTTTTAGGTTTATGAGAGTTAATTTAATTTTCTAACCTTGTTTTTGATTTGTGAACCCAATGGAGGGCGAAGGAAGGTGTTGTGGTTAAAGCTGAACGACTTCGTGTTGTGTAGAGGACTTGGAAAAGGTGTAGTTTAATCCTGTTAAAAAATAGTTTTGGGCTTAAAATATATAGGTTAGGAGGGTAAAAAAATATAGGTTAGGAGGGTAAAATGAATGCTAGTTCACTGTACGATATGTAGGGGGTGTAGTAGGGAGAGACTTATGTGACTGTAGGCAGGGTAGTGGAAATTGGAAAATAATTCGCCATGTGAAATGATTTTTTCTGTCCTGCATGGATCTATAAATCAATAAACACCTTAATGGTTTTTTATAAATGCTTTAAGCAGTTGTTGTATGCATGCAGTGAAATTTTTGTGTAAACAGTAGAGCGTACAAGTAGTGAAGTGAGTAATTGGTTTCTGCACAAGAGGTTTGGAGAGATGTTCGTGAGGTGTTAACAAATGATCTGCTTTATGTTTGAGCATATTGATTGGGAGAGAACATTTGTTGTTAGTGTGTAGGTAAATATACAGAAAAGACAAATTATAAATATGCCAAATAAAGTGGTTTAAATGCAGAGCTGCGTCAGAGTTGTAGCAATACCAGTGTTGCATCTGAGGTACTTAGATAGAAGAAATAATTTCTTTAATTTCTACTGATTTGACTCTTTTAATCGAAAAATGTTTAGCATCAGCCTCTTGAGCAGCTATGCTGAAAGCACCAAGTGTTGTAAAATTGCATTTCTTACACGCCCCTGAGATTAGTTTAATTGAAATTTTGCTTTTAAAAAATCACAGATTTGTAGTAATTTTTCCATCAATAGATGACTGAAGGACGAGTCAATGACGTCATCCCTGAGTCTTGAACCTAACAAATCAATTCTGCGTTCAGCTAATCTGATTGTTAGTCATTTCGCACTTGTTTTGACCTAACAATATTTGAAATCCAAGTCTTTCAAATTGATTTCTTTCACTGGTCTTAATTTTCCGGTTAATGCAAAAATAATGTCTCTAGTGGAGAAAACTCCCCATCTGATTTTAGCGATACTTTACAAGCGGATCCAAGAGAATTTAATTGACAATTTGATTAAGTTTTTTGAATATATTCAGTTCGGAAAATGGAACAGAAAAAGCCATACTTTCAAAGATGTTATACCGAATCAGTAAATGATGCTAATGTTAAAAAGATGACACATTTTCCATAGCTCTGTCTTGCTGAAGGACAGCTCATTGCTTTCCTTGTAAACCATGACTGAAAGCTGGCAAAAAAGATGCACTGGAAAGGTCAAGCGTTGCACTAATTACAATGTATATAGAAATAGAGCAAAAATCTGGCGTTGTAGAGCAACCCTGCGTCCCGCACATAACAATTGAAGAGGAAGAGCACACCAGTATGGAGTTTGTATTGTCGTATCAACCCTTAAAATACGGGGCGATACAAGTGGTTGTTTGAGGGACTACGATGAATGAATTTCTAGTGGAAAAAGAGTTGTTCCAATATTATTGAGGATTATTTTAAAAACCAATGTTGAATATTTTGTGTATCAACGATATTGGAATAAACTGTTTGTTTTCTTTTTCTATTAAAAAAGTAAGATCGTATTCTACAAATATTTGGATTGTATTCTTGATGGACAAGTTTGTCAATTAGTCTTAAGACCTAAAGCAATGAGTGAGTATTGCAAGTCATTTTATTGAATGCGTTTTTAATTTCATAACATAAGTGATCAGGGATCATGGAGGGCCGAGCTTCATAGTTGGACCAGGCTTGTTGGCTTGACCAGTTTACTTCAGCATTGATCAGCAGGCTGGTCTCCTTTTTTTGCGCTGTCATGGCTGTTCTTCCTTTATTATGACCCGAGCAGCTGATACAAATCCAGATCGTAACACTATTAGAAACTATCTTTAGTGAAAAAGTTTGTTCATTGTTTCTTGTTATCACGTAAAGCATGAGTTCACAGAATTTTTGTGAGGGTGTGCTAGCGACGATGTGAGGTCGAGTACAATGCAGGCTTTGACGTGCTTGTCGAGGTTATTCCTTGACAAAGGTGACCGAAGACGTAATGCTCAGCACGTCTTCGAATTATTTGCATCATTTTTTGTTATTCTTTATTTTAGTCAAAAACAGGAGTTTTATTCCGTTTGCTTAAGTTGCTTAAGTATGACTTTGTAGAATTCATAAATTTTGTAACTCGATAACTCAGGGTACCGTTTCTGATGATCGCTTTTTTTTGTATTGCAGGATCTCAAAATATTTTCGTACATAGCGAGAGATGCGTCATCGAACGTGTTCCGCTGCAGCGTCTTCAAGGCATCCAAAAGCGTGAGTTTTATTTTGATATCTAAGCTTTCTTCGTGAGCGCCCAGTCCCGTATCCTATTGTGGTGATAGATCATATACACACTGTAAGTATTTCGTCTATCGACAATCTTCTGTATGTTAATACATGTATAGTACAATTTCCCACCTAACGTAATATGTGATAGATCGAATTTACGTAAGTTGCTGCAAGTTCTTTACGATGCTTTGTTTTGAACATCCGTGTGTTGCCTACGTCTGTGCTATACAGCCAAGCACATCTGAAGCAACGATCGAGATGAAAGCGGGATCGGGATGTGACGATCTACAGACTGCACCCCGGGGTGGCATCCCTGCCCCAGAATGCCATCCCTGCCCCAGTATGCCATAAATAGCGTGTATGACTCCCGTGTCTTTTTTCAAAACAAACTCGCACCCACAGCCTCTTAACACGTGCGTGCTCACCGTCTCTACACTCGACTGTGTAATCCGGTTTTAAAATATTAGGTCTTACTTGGCCAGCAGACTCTTAAGAACTTCTACCTTGTTGACGGTCACGCTCTGGGAAACGTTTTCTTTGAATGTAAACATCGCAGACTAAGTTCTATTGACGCTGCAATAAACGTGCCGCATTTTCGTGAACCTTTGATTGTCTCCAGGTGTTAGGTGAGTCTACGAGTTCTAGAGTTCATAAAAGGATGTTTGCATCAAGACATGGCTTCCATGTACAGTACATGGATAGCATGTATGTAGTTTCGCTCAATCTATAGTGTCGCGACCTGGTTGCCGTTGGCATTGATGGACTAATTCCCATTGAACGTACAGATATTATTGAGAGGGACAAACATAACAGAATAACTTGTATACGAGGCTGCTGGATCGCTATAAACACGAGTTATGTAACTCAGTAGTTAAAACAAAGCTAGCTTGTAAGAACTGTTTTCTGCACATCTATTATAGAAGACTAAGCAAGGTAGCCAATGCCCATTAGCGACAAAAGTAATTTCGTTTAATGAGAATAGAAATCGAAACTGCCGACTACTTTCTTTTTGCTACAATTTCCTCGTTCTCCGAATATAAAGAATAATTTGTCTTGATATTCAATCACTTAAAAATGTCATCAGGAATTTGACTGCTCTGGGCGTAGAATCAATAACATTGCCGACTGGATGTAGATTACTGTCTACTGTCTCGTACATGACGTACGTAAGCTCCACTACACGTGTCTTCTGCATGCTGCTTCGTGTATTAGCAGAAATCTTATACTCTGTAGAGGTCTTTTGTTGTAAAAATGAAAGTACATACATCACAGTGAAGTTAATGTTGTTATTCTTATCTTGCCTGTTTAATTGGAATGTGGTTGAGCATATCAACGATATTTCTTTTAACTCTTCGAAAGAATGTCTACAAACGATCCATCCTCGTTTTTGAATTTCTGTTCAATAATTACTGATGGAAACTGAACAATTAATTCATTTTATTAGTATGAAAGGAGCTCTCGCCTCTAATTTATGATGTATTTCGTAGAAATTTGACAACAGAATTGTTATAGTATCAAATCAAAGGGCAACTGTAAAATCTGCGTCATTGCTTTTTTTCTTCGTCAAAATGAAGGGCGCTTGCTTGTCGCAATGAACGCTTGTTCAGGATGCTGCACTTACAGAAGCGCGAGATTGTGACAGCGTGTCAACAAACGAACTGGAGGAGCCAGTTTTAAAAATCACACTAAAATTGAACTATGGAGGCGTCCCAATTAACAACGCTGCCCCACTCTCCGGTGTGCAGCAGCTTCTTGTTCCTCCACACATAATTTCACTTGATTTGAGATGTATATCTTATAGATAGAAGGACCACTACAAATTTTTTAGTAATTTTTACTTACCTTGAACTGACGCGAAGGCAACATGTCTGTTGAGTCATAATTAAGACGTAGGGTACATAGTCAAAGTTGTATTTATGCGATCCGGCGTCTTGGTTTCATTATAGGTTTGAAAGATGACTGTAGCCTCCGATAACCTCTCACATGTCAAGCCTGTGTTATATGTAATAACAACTTAGCAAGTTGTCCAAAATTTATGCCAACAAACACTTTTTTTGCTGACGAACACTCATACGAGTGTACGTCGTGCATTAGCTAACGCTACGTACCACGACGGACTTATACTTGTGGTGCTTGTACAAAAGCCTCTCGTTGGATGCATATTTATTCGGACACTATCTCTTACACTCATGCTAGACGAAGATGCAGCTTCTCTCGTCGAGGTTGTGCCCGTTTGTGACTGAATGATGTCCTGGCACCACGCCGTTCCCACGAAATTATTTCTCCGTTTTCGTGTCTACTCGTGCAGACTGAAATCGCGATTACGACAATCGTTCAGCACAACAAGGTTTTAGAAATGAACTTCCTTAAAAAGCTAATAAAATGCAAAATACTTAAATGAACTTACGGTGGCACATCTAATTTATTTGTAAATTTGTTACTCTTGATGGCTGGGTGAGTATTATCATAAAGAAAGTTTCTTACTTATGTGTGGTGGCGTCAGTATATTTTGAAAGAGCTTCAGAGCAAACATATTTGATAAAAAAATGAATGCAAGAGGCACTTCCAAGCGCTGGAGTATTCTACCTATTACCTATAATTGGGTGGTATTCTACCTATACTTGAGCTTCTTTTATTTTAATTTCAAATGCTGCTTGGAAGCAGTGACTTTGTTGTTTCTGACAACACTACTAGTTTTCAGTGCCCTATTACTATCGGCTTTACGGCAGTTACACCACACACCTCATATGTCAGTGCCCTATTACCACTGGGTGATGAGCTGTACAACAGTTACACCACACACCTCATATGTCAGTGTCCTATTACCACGGAGCAACAAAACACCGTCGTCGAATAATTGGCCCAGCATCTTGTTTTGATTTGTGGGTTGATGTGCTGGCTTGTGGTTTGTTATAGTTCTGTTGGCTCCTCAGAATTGAATTCGTTCCCAAGTCTTAGAATTGAACGCACTTCATCATTCTTTCAAGTGCTTCTTAGTTCTACCTTATTATTTGTTATTGAAGTAAGACGTTCATCATATGAGTGTTTTCAAGCTTCTTGAATTCAGTGTGCCTCATTCTCTACTGTAGGAGGCAGCTAGCATTGAGGCGGCATGGAAAAATATACAATTGCGAGTGCATCATCGCACGTTAAAGTTCGATTTTTTTCTACGTGAAGGTGTAGTGCTTTGCTCGATGCGGGTTTTGTGAGGTGCAGTTCTGCTCTGTGCTTTTTATGCCTCATCAATCAGGGTTTAGTACCGATGCAGGTGACCTGAGCTCTGCAGCGCCCGCCCAAATGAGCTGCGATCGGCGAGCTTTATTTAGAGCCCAGTTTTTCGGTGTTCCTGAGTAAACACAGGCAAGGCTAACTTCTGCCAGGAATAACTGCTGTGCTCTTGCATTTGTTGCACCATTGCGTCACTATTTATGAGGTATTGAACCCTCTTCGATTGCCGATCGTTATTAATGTTCCTTTCGAAGTAACTTATTTTCCTCTAGATGTGTGAGGTCGCGAATTTTCTTGCTCTCAGGTTTTTAGGTGTTGCAGCTCTGCTGTCAACAAATTAGTTTTCAAACAACTATCTTCTTGCGCTTAATCTTGTTACTAAAGCTGTAACGTATTTTTACGGGTGGCAAGGAGGAAGTGACGGCCAAAAGTGATCGCCTCAAACAGTTGTTTGAACTGAAGAAAAGTGATCGCCTCAAACACTTGTTTGAACTGAACAAAAGTGATCGCCTCAAACACTTGTTTGAACTGAAGAAAAGTGATCGCATCAAACATTTGTTTTGACTGAACAAAAGGGATCGCCTCAAACACTTGTTTGAACTGAAGAAAAGTAATCGCCTCAAACAGTTGTTTGAACTGAAGAAAAGTGATCGCCTCAAACACTTGTTTGAACTGAAGAAACAAATTGTGCGTGATGGTGTGCTAGTCATGCGGTGGCTGATTATACACACTGCCCGTTGAGTTTGCTAAATTAGCTTTGTATAATTTAACGTGTTTGATGTTTCAGCTTCGGCTTTTCCAGCTTTTGTATATGTGGTTGATGTTTTTAATGCCTCGCCTCTATTTAAGGGATTTCCGTTTGACATGTGTTGATTTAGGTTCTCATTGGGGATGAGTGAGTTCTTGCAGACTTTATTACCTAAATTACTGGTTTTATATCATAGTTTATAGACCTGATTTAAATTAATCTTGTCTTTTAGTGTTTTATTTATGATTTAATCAATCCGTGACTAACGCGCTCTTATTTCATTTCTTTGATGTAGAACTTGGAGGTTTAACGAAAGCTGCTCCTTTACATTTTATATTCATTGCACTCACAAACGTAGAATTTCATTGTTTTTTTATCACAAGCGAAGACCTTTGCACAACTGAAAAATCTTTTCTGATTCAGGATCTTGAAGTATTACATTAATGCTTCTAATTTTTAAACTTTTTTTTGTTAGAGAATAGATGGTCATTTGATAAATGAGTTTCTTGAAGTTCATATGCGTCTTCGACTTTTTATTTTTGACATGAGGTCGTTTGCCTATTTCAGAACAAGTATTTTTCTCTCGCGTTCTATGTTGAAATCTATTTCAATTTGCAAAAGTAAAATGGAAAAGGTTCACCAGTTAGAGTATTTTGCTACTCAAGTTATAATGAAGTGTTTCGGAATATACGCCGTCTATCTGCTGTTTGTGATTATTCTGAAACAGATTTGTCTCATGTGTGGTGTATAGTAATTATTGATGAGATGGGGCGTGAAGTTAATTCTAGAAAACATTCATTGAACGACCAAAGTTTCTGAACAATTCTTGGTCATTCACAGCATGGAAAGTATTGACTTATTTGTTGTGTGTACATCAGTGTACGTTGAAAAAGAATTAAAGCAAAAATGATACCGTTCTACAATTTTTTTACTATTTTCGCCTCTCTCAATGACACTAAGTCGGATGTTGAAAGAAAGCAATGGAATATGATAGTATTTTGTGTTCTTGAGAATGTTTGAAGAAATTGATATCATTTTAACAGTATTTTAGATGAGCGAGAAACCATTGTTCTGAGTGTACGGTTATTTTATTGTGTTCGTTATGAACCAACAAACTGTTTTTAACATAAACGAAAGAGGCGAGCATTTGACTTCAAGTAAAATTATGAGTGTACTAAAGACAGTTGCTTCGCTTTATGTGATGCCTAACAAATGACCAGTTTCTTCCCTGAGAACTACGAGTATGTTTTTTATTTCCCTCTCGTGCGTTACAAACTACATGCAAGCGTGAAGTCGTGATGGGCCTCCTTTGTGCTGATTATCAGGCCCTAATCTCCGGATTGCGCCGTCTTCTGTTGCCGTAATGAAGACGGACGAGGTGCTAATTAATCAGAGAAAGTAGCGATGTTATGCCTGATGGTCGAGGAGCTGTGAGCCCTGCCTCGTGTGTGCGTCATGCAGGGCGGGTATGCGTGGGAGTGCCATCACTCACATGGTCGTGTGAACGTGCAGGACTACTCTCAGTTTTCTTGTTTGTGAGAATACTTCACGCACGCGCTTGTATTTACGAGCACCATTGTTCGCTCGTGCTTGCATGAAATATGCACACGAGACCCACTCGTGTGTGCCCGTGTTTCACTCGTTCGCGTGCGAGGACACACACGCACATGCGCCGCAGCAGCGTTTTGGCAGACAGCCGCAGTGGTGCTGAGAGCGTGTGAGGCCCAGCGTGCCCTGAAGCGGCCACTGTGTGTGGCGGGGCCGTGCTGCCCGCTGCCGCTGCTGCTCGTCCGCCCGTGTGCGGGAGCGCGGGCTGCCGTTATTGTGCGGGAGCGCGAGCTGCCGTTATTGTGCGGGAGCGCGAGCTACCGTTATTGTGCGGGAGCGCGGGCTACCGTTATTGTGAGGGAGCGCGGGAGCCGCTATTGTGCTGGACACATTTCTTCGAATAAGAGCAAATGTTGTATTGAAATTACCAGAAAAACGTCCTTTGGATGAATGCTCGTTTCATGTGCAGTGTATGGTAGTTTGAGAACGTGAACAATAACTTGTAAACGTGAACAATTGTTTGAGAATTTGAACAACAGTTTTGGACCGAAACAAATGTTCTAAGATCGTGAATCATCTTTTTTGTTTTACTACATTCGGTTGTTTGATATTGGGTATCCATTTTTAAAACTGGAAAACTTGCAAGAGCGCATGAAATATTTCAAGTAAAGGAAAATTAATTTCATGAATTTAAAAAACGAAAATTGTGCATTGAAGTTTTGTGATGTTAATCAGCTTGTTGGCCCTGTTAACAGAAGTTAGGACTTGTGAATAGAAGTTAGGACTTGTGAACAGAAGTTAGGCCTTGTGAATAGAAGTTAGGCCTTGTGAATAGAAGTTAGGCCTTGTGAATAGAAGTTAGGACTTGTGAACAGAAGTTAGGCCTTGTGAATAGAAGTTAGGTTTTGTGAACAGAAGTTAGGCCTTATTAACAGCTTGTAAGCTGTTCAACAGAGTGTTAGTATTGTGTAAAGCCATTTACTCAGTTAACATACACAGTCGTTTCAGTGAGTGATCTCGCGAATGAGAAAATTCTCGTCATAAGTACAGGGTGTCTCTAAAATGTTCTCACTCTTTCACCGGCCATTACTAGAAGGAGACTAAATTAGGGGGAGATTATTAAAGTTTTCTTTTATGACATATAATTCTCTTAAATTTAATGTTACTTTCTATAACTGAACTTTTTAAATTGGTATATCTGGCAATAAACACCTGAATCAAAACAAAATATATGAGAAATGGGCATTCAAAGAGGGAGTTCATTTTTCGGGGATGCCCTGTATAACATAAACGTAACATTAATTCGTAAACGTTTAAAGTGCACAGTCCTTTAAAAAACGTATGAAAATGTTTTGTAATTAAAAAAGCCTTCGATTGCTTATACATTTTTTAAGTTGCGATACATATAGTTACAACTCAATAATGAGTGACATTGTGTTGTGGTACACGTAGTTACCACTCAACCCTGAGTGACATTGTGTTGTGGTACATGTAGTTACCACTCAACCCTGAGTGACATTGTGTTGTGGTACATGTAGTTACCACTCAACCCTGAGTGACATTGTGTTGCAGTACACGTAGTTACCACTCAACCCTGAGTGACATTGTGTTGTGGTACACGTAGTTACCACTCAACCCTGAGTGACATTGTGTTGCGGTACATGTAGTTACCACTCAACCCTGAGTGACATTGTGTTGCAGTACATGTAGTTACCACTCAACCCTGAGTGACATTGTGTTGCAGTACACGTAGTTACCACTCAACCCTGAGTGGCATTGTGTTGTGGTACATGTAGTTACCACTCATCCCTGAGTGGCATTGTGTTGTGGTACATGTAGTTACCACTCATCCCTGAGTGGCATTGTGTTGCAGTACACGTAGTTACCACTCAACCCTGAGTGACATTGTGTCGGCCGTGCTTTAGTTTTTGCTTGAGGTGAATTGTGGGCCGCGTTTTGACCTCAAGCGGGAAAACTCTGCGGAGTTCAGTTGCTAATTCACGTTTAGGCAACTGCGCTTTGAGTTTAATCATTTAATGAAACAATGTCTTTATAATTTAGTTAGGAATTGATGTGTACTTCTACTTCTCTCAGTTTTGAAAACTCATTTGGCTTCTTTTCATTTACGAGACTTTTATTCTGGTATCGAATTTCGGCGTTTATCTGAGTGTAAAGTGATTGGTATTTAGCATGCCAACCCTTCTACTCGCGTATCCAGCGCTGTAGTGAGGTGACTATCGCACGTACGGGCAACATACATAGACTCCTGCGCGGTCTGTATGAGTGTAGTCATCATCTATATGTTAATTACCATGAGATACAAAACTTGTTACTTCATTTTGCAAAGATTATTTGCTCAATAATTAATTGGTATAATTTTATAATCTGTTCACCGTTATAAACCGTATCTTCCTAATATTCCATATGGTAACTAGAATGATTATTGAACTATAATAAATGGCCTCCGGTTGTCAAAAATGAATAAGATGGTAAGTCTAAATCTAGAGTAGTCTGCCAACAGGTTTAAACTAAAAAACGATATATTTAATATATCGTAACAGGAACCGAGTAACCAGCTGTTATAGGATTGAACACTTGGTCAGGTCCGTTGTTTCGGAGTCATGGATTTAGTGGTGTAGCTTCCGTTGTACACTCAAATCTCATTATTGTTTACCATCATTACTTGTATTATTCACATTTGTAGTGCTTATTAGAGCATTTCTTCATTATACTCAACATTGCCCCGTTTTTTTCGTGGATTTAATCGAAGTTTTCCTTTTTATATAAACTCTTCAAGTCTTAAATTATGACTTTAATTGCAACAAATAAAGGCTTGAGTAAAGAGTCAAGTGCTTCGTCCACGAGCAAACCGTTATATTGTAGAATCCTGCACCTTCTCGAGTAGCCTATTCACTGAAGACTTAAATACATTCTTCAATAACCTTGCCATACACTCTGTAATAAAGTGGCTAGTCCTGAAGCCTCCCGTTGTAAGCATTCAGTTCGTCTAGTAGCAACTCGTAGTAGAATCAAGTACCTCGCGGGGTAGACGTCAATGATAGACCAAACTATCTTGCCAAGTTCCCTCCATGAGGCAATCAATTACCTCAATGAGTATTCATCCACAATAAAATTAAGTTGCATCGTTCCACATGCCAGGGAAGTTGGAGGTGGGACTTACTCTCGTGGTGCTCACTTCATGACGCGTACTCCGAACAATCATAGCGAAAACATCTCATGGATACGAGCGTGGCTTAATTTGCTATCAGCTAAAAAATACCTACGCCGTTTGATGTGTTTTCTTGTGCACATCTGTAGATCATGCAATTTGATTTTCTTTTGAAGTGGGCTGGCTGTTGACAGAATGAGTAGGGCGCTTATTTGTCGTGTGTACATCACTGTGATCATAGGAGCGCTCATTCAATCTCATCATCAGTCTTATGAGTTCATTCAGTCTCGTCTGACATACACAACGACGTGCTACAGAGATCTTGCATTTCAGGCGCATGAGTTGCATCATCTCGATTTCATCTTTATATGAGTGCTAATTTTATTTCTAATAAAAACCGTTAGTAATTTCATTAGCTCTTAAGTTAAATGCGATTTTGTTTACCAAAGTTTTGTGATTTTGAATAATTTTTATGCAACTATAATTCTTCGTTGATCTTAATTTTCATTTATAGATATTTTTCACTGAAGAGAAATTCCTGCTGTCTAGCAAAAATATATATTTATTTTCAGTATTTTTATATTGGTACGCATCATCTTACCCATAGTTTTCGAATGGTGAGGTAAGGTAAAGAATAAGTGTGATATGATATATTTTAAATGACAGCGGTTTGGAAATATAGGTTAAAAATGCAGATTTGAAATGTGGCGAAAGTGAGAGTAGAGAAAAAATACTATGAGATGCATAGCCTTTTATATAATTATATTGCATTGATGAAGTGAGGGCATAGTTCATGCTCAGCTGTGTTAGCAGGTTGGAGCAAGATACAATTAAATATTACAATACTGAGCTCGTTATTTAAGCAAGGTTTTTAGCACTGTAGTCAAGATTTAGCTCAGCTCTACAGCACAAGAGTCGTTATTTAAGTGAGGTTTGCCGTGCTGTAGGCAAGGTTTATTGCGCTGTAGTCGAAACTTCAGTCACGTTTACAACACTAAATTCGTTATTTAGGCGCGGTTCACAACACTGTGTTCATCATACATTGCCTGGCCAAAAACTCGTCCAGTGTAACAATTTATTAATAAGCTATTGGATCTTCTTTTGATCGAAATACAGCTTCCATCTGACCTGACGTTGATTCTACTAGCTTTTGCGTCTTCTGTAGCGTCAATTTCGGCCACATTTGCAGCAGCCGTAGATTCAAATTGTTCTATGGCGATGAAGAAAGTGAAAGAGCACACAAGCCATTTGTGTATCCCATAAATTTATTTTCTTGTAAATCTGAGAAGTGCAGTTTGAACTCAAATGTGCTGAAATAGTTTTTAATAATACTATGAGGACCACATTTGGACGATGTTAACCCCGT
Source organism: Trinorchestia longiramus (assembly GCA_006783055.1). NCBI lineage: Eukaryota > Metazoa > Arthropoda > Malacostraca > Amphipoda > Talitridae > Trinorchestia > Trinorchestia longiramus. Next base: position 50,551 of record VCRD01002603.1, read on the forward strand.
AGATGCGAGTGCTGTCGTCCTTGAACGTTTCATAGCCATCAGGAAAATAGAAGTTCATTGAGGACAAACTTGGTTATCTAGAATATGCAAATAGTCGCAGGAGTTATCTTGTTACTGTGGAGGACCGCAGATTCATATACAGTGCTGGGGAAAAAAGCTCCAGATCATCATACTGCCTCCAGATGATTGCACAGGAGGCAGGATGCGTGATGGGTCCATTACTTCGTGTGGTTCTTGTTCAGCATTACTCTGAAAAAGGGTAAACTTCGATTCATCGGACCACATGACACGTTTCCAGTTGTCAACTGTCCAGTTTCGATGTTCCTCGGCAAACTGCTGAAGTTAGTGTAAATATTCTTGAATATTTCGTAAGTAAGGCTGCTCTGTTCAAGACTAAACCAGTTTTGTCCCCGCCACCTAAAGCTGAAGTTGAACAAATGATGTACACTGTGAACTGGTTCAACTATTCATATTTAAACTTACTTGTGAATTTTTTGTGACGTGCAAAAGTAAAAGTGAAATCGTTGGAAACATGTGAAATCTTCGTCACTTGGAAAAAGAAGTGTTGGCGCTGCGATTGTGAAGCGAAAGAAAGATTGTGAAAGAGGAGTGAAGAGATCAAGGAACGTCAGGAGTCACCTCGTCTTAGTGCGAGCTGCAAAGTTTCGAATGACTTCAAATGAAGCTAAAAAAATACAACTTCTGTTGTTAGCCATGGCCTTACGATGTAAAACAGTGTGAATATTTTACTAATAATTTCTGATTTAGAGGCAACTGCACATTACAATGAACACGTTGGCAAATTTACTTCTTGCAATTTAACTACTTACATACCTTTTCTTGAAACTTGAGCGATGCTTGTAATATTCTCTCTTTCCTGGTAACTTTGCATCAGGAGACCCGTGCTGGTAAGACCATAGAATTTATGTCAAGCGCTATTTTAATATTAACTTATAGAACGCCTATTCGAAATCACAAGACAATAAAGTAAATTTGTGGTTGCAGTTTTTGACAATGCTAGGCGCTCATAAACTTTTGCGAGGAGTTGAAATCAGCAGTATTTATATTTCTGACAGAAAACTGACTGCCGAGTTCTTACAAAGCATTTGTTCTTCAGCTTCTGTACGTGTTGTGGAGCGAAAAGGCTTAGTTCTGAATTAAGTATGTCTTCTTACGACTTGTGCGCTGTCAGATTATTTATAAGTGCTATTCCCACAAATTTAATGAGTTCTGTTAGGCCATGACAGCGTGAATTTAAATGTCAGTGGTTCAGGACTTTTTAAAACGAAAGACGTCAAAAACAATATGTAAGATAAGGATCGTCACTTACAATGTGAATGTGTGTCGAGTTGATACTGGCAGTTAATGCATCTAGGAACTGTTTCTGAGGAGGTTCGTGTTTACGTATAAATGCCCTGTAGTGCCTATTCAGATAATTTCATGCTCATCTCCATGAGAAAATAGAGTATTTTTTACTTCACTTTTCTCGTTAATGGTAATGAATGGTTTTTTTCCTGCTGGTAATGACCGCGATGTTTTCTTCAGGACACCCTGCGACACGCACCAAACAATGGCGTGGTGTCACTGCTGCATTGTGCTCTTCTTGCATTGGCACTTGTTTTGGCCGAGAAATTGTGCAGGCTGCATAGACCAGCCGTCGTTCCGCGCTGCTGATAGTCTGCTTATTCACCTGCGATCAGACGTGATCCGCGCGGTCTATTTGTTCTTTTTCTGGTGACTTGTTTTACTGCAACACAGTGGCTCTCACTCGAACCTGCTTCCCATTGATCTCTTTGTCTGTTGTTCCATTGGTGTGCTCCTTGCGCTGGTTCTTCAAACTACTAACGGCAGTGTATGATTTTTTGGGCATGATATTTACTGTGAGGACAAGGAGACGATAACTAGAAAAATAAAACTTCATCGCTCATTACTCTCGTTTTTAATGAACTTCTGGAAGTATTTCTTATTTAAGTAGTTCCACTTGCTGCGGTTTTTGTAGCTTTTTGTCTTTTGCAGTACATTTTTGGATTATTACCTATTTTGATTTTTTCTGAAGCATCAAATTAGATTAATTATTGAGATAAAATACGCTGATTTTGTTACTTAGTTTGAACGTGGGGAATATCGTAATTTATTTGATGTGTCTACAATTTGTTGACTTCAAATTGTAACTCGCTTCCTAATATTGAAGTTTATTTGTAAGTGGCTGGACCGTTAAACCTGTACTTGGTGCTTGACGTTCATGAAGTGTCCAATAGATCATTCTGTGCATAGATAGAGCTTACAGCGTGTATTCCGATCTTTTTATGGAAAGAGACTAAGTACAACATATTACAACTCGTTACTAACTCAACTTGTGACGTCGTTTGCGAGGGTGTGTACACTTCATTAAGTACATAACATTAAGTGAAGATGTGTACTACTTGCGTACTTGGGTAGTGTTATATCGTGCTCCAAGATTTAAGAGAATTATGCAAGGTATTTCTGGAAAATTGAGTTTACTTATTTACCAACTCAATCTTACATCAACGAATGCACCGAAGTTTACAATTCCAACATAATAAAGGTTAAATACAGGTAGCTGTTGTGTGAACACCAAGAAAGGTTATAAGAATTGGGTTGGAACGTGCGTGTTACCTTTCACATTTCTCGGATGAGTGTGAGGCACTTACCTATACACTCGTGTCACAGAGGTCACCAGTACTGCTCGATGTGTAACACAACGGCCGCAAGTTTGGTAAGCGTGTGAACGTCACTCATGTCACCGCAACTCCTCCTGAGTTTGTCAAGGTGGACACTTTTAGGATCCCGTTTTAATTTCTTTTGCACTCTTCGTTCATAAATCCGCCGTAGTCATGATCTACGCTTAACAATCGCTCAAAATGATCTTTTCTCTAGAACACGTGCTACAGTAATGTACGTTTCCGGCCACTTCTTCATCTCTCCAACGCGTTGTTGTGCCGTGTCTTGCCAGGGCATCATCTGTTGTAACGCCTCATTGTGCAGTTTGTTGATGAATTTTCTTCCTTTTTTGTGTTTAGGCTCAGTTGTTGCCAGTCCCTTGAACTGTCTTCACTCTCTCACTGGCAATAACTGGACGCCCACTTTATTAGTCGTCGCCCTCGTCACGTCCGTCTCTCGTTTACAACGAGCGTTTTGGCTCCTGATTATTGCACATCAGGCGTCGCATGAGCGCCCGTCTCGATTTTGCCTCAAATTTCCTGGCCCTGACAGTTTTCTCTTATTAGCAATTGCCGTTGTTGAGTTTCTATGTAGCTGTTGCTTTGCGGCTGTCATACTCTGCATTGTCACAGATAGCTTGCATTGCTGTGAAGTGTAAGTCGTCGCACTTTCACTGGCCGTCGACAGGCCTTTAGAATTTACTTCAGTTGTGGCTGATTTCTCTATTTTGCGTCGTAAAGTTTCTCCTCCCATGCCCCTAACCTGTCGGGTCCATTAACCTTACTTTATTACTTCGCTCTTCATTTGGACGTGAACGAGCCATGGCTTGAATTATGATTCTGGTTTTTTGTCCCGCACGCTTCAGTGAATTATTGCTTACTGCTGCTCGGAGTCCACAGCTACGGTCCTGAACGCTCGGTGTTGTTCCGTGAAGTGCTTTTATCTGTACGCTGACCCAACGTTGCCTCGTACTGATTCATGGTCCATGCTAAAAACTGTTGGCAGGGATGGCAGTTTTGTGTGTCCTGTGCTTGGTAAAATAGTCAAAAAGTTGCTGTAATCTGCTTAGTTATTGTCTGCATCTGCCCGTTGTGTCGAGCAAGCAACGGTTAAAGTACGGGGAATTATACTCGTATTTCGCAAGAACACATGCTGGCAATAAACCATTTGTCCATGATGCTTGTTCTTTTCTGTGCCTAAATACCGAAGAAGTTCAATGAAGGATAAAATTATTCTCTTTGAAAACATCTAATGGTGGTTAAGTCTTTACTCGGGAAATGGTTGAAGGTTGTATTTTTTTGTATTTTTTACGAGCTCATGCCGCCAATATGTTGTAAAAATTGAAGAAAATAACTTTTCACTGTACCCACGTAAATTTTGTGCATATTTATATTATTTAGACATAACGACAGTTCCACAGAACAGGTCGTAATTGTGCGCAAATCAAAGGCGGACAAACATCACTTGCTGAGGGTCTACGGAGTTTACTATCCGAGTTTCAGTATCTTTCAATACATTGTGTTCGTACAGGTACAGGGGTATAATTGGCGTTAAGTAAAGTCTCAAAGATTTGCTTGGTCATCTTATGATGATCCTTTATTCAAAGAATAGTTGAACAGCATAATATGGGCAGATGGATGATTCACCCATCTTCGTTTCGTTTGTCTGTTTTTTATTGATGCAGCTTGAACTGCATTAGCGAGAACAACTAACTTTTCCAAGCAAATTGTGAGGTCAATCACCTGTGCCTCTCACCTCGCTGCGCTCATTACCGTGAGCAAAGTGACAGGAAAATTACGACAAAAGTCTTAAATTTGTGGGCTGTGTGTATGCAGACTTTTATTTCTCTAGACAAGGCGAGACCATCTCAGCAGGTATGGTTCAGAGGTGCGGAAACAATCGTACTTTTTTGTTTCTTTTATGTATTGGTGTAGGGATCGGGCACTTCAGCCGTTGCATAACAGCTTTTATCTTGAGGAGTGCCTATATTTCAGCAATCAATGGTTCTTATTTAAACCTTACTCGGTCTAAACACCTTCGAGGCTCTGTTGAATTTTACTTTGTTGCAGCACATGTATGTACATTTTTACATTTTTGCTAGAGCTTGTTGATGTTTCATTGGGCTCCATGCCTGCTTATAAATGTTTATGGGGAAACTAATCTTGCATCAGCTTTCTACAGCTTCTGTTCGTCTAACGATTTCATGTGCTAAATCGTATTCATTAGGGTATACTGAATATTTTGGTGTAGTGATAACGCGTGAAGGATAATTTGTAGGTTTCACTTCATACGAGGAAGTCTTGAACACTCACAGCCCGACATGTTGAGTCTTGGTCACGTTTGAGAACTTGAAGCTTTTTGTGCGTACGTTGGTGAGCGTAAATGCGCGATGCTGTCAGCGATGCGGCGGCTTGGCAGCCAACTGACTGTTTTTTGTACAGATGACCGTGCCCGGGACACTGCACTGGTGCCCACTGATGCTCTGCACTGCCCACGGCTATTCTGCGATGCCTGTGGCAGTGACAAAACACATTGTCGCATTGTTAACTAATGCCGTATGGGTTTATTACCTGATCAACTTACTGAAGCTTCTTGCCATCTTCTAACGAGCATTTAAACTTCATGGCGGTCTCTTCATTTCAATGTCGTTTTGTACTAAAATTACTTGTTTAGTTGCTACTTGTCTCCTGTAGTTTCATTTGTCTTTAGTAGTTTCTCTTACTACCTGTTTGTCAGTGAACTTCATCGTTATTTGGTCGATAAACATCTATCTTATTTTGTCGGTATCCTCCATTATCATCGTTTTGTCAGTACACACTCGTGTTGTCGCTTAGTCAGTGTTCCTTCTTGTCATCATTTTGTCTGCATACGTAAATGATTTTGTCACTAAACTCCTCTGTTGTCTTGTTTTTAAGACTACACATTGTGCCATTACACAACCACTTTTCATCTTATTGTCGAAACGTTTAGCGTTCTGTTTCCCAAATCTCTAGTTCTGATACAAAACTATTGTAACTATTTCTATTGTAACGTGCTGATTCTCATATATCCTTAACTCCTGGGGTGAGTGTTTCATTTGCAGTGCATGTGCGTGACTGAATGCCTGTGTATGAGTGAAGTGCGTGTGCGTGATTAAAATGCTTTGCGTGATTGGGGCGCATGTGCGTGATTGATACCTTTACTCTAGGCGGCATGATGTTTGAGTAGCAACTTAAGAATAGACCAAACGGCTCGTGTCTTTTGCCTTATTCTATTCTATTGTTGTGTGGTTATAGGACCTCTTGCCAATTTATGTCACAATTCTGCTGCTGTGTTATCTTGGTCGGTTGTCTTTTGCTGGTGTTTTCAGCTGGTTTCCCTTGTCTTGTCTTTTTATATCTCTTTTTTCTGTTATTCGTATTTTGTATAACTTTTTTCCATACGTATCATCACTTTTTATGCATTATCGGCATGTGTAAATCAGGAGGGGTTTTAAAACGGTAGAAAAATTTATTAAATTGTCTGATTCTATTAAAACTCTAGTGCGTAATCTCACTCATTCTCCGATTGCTTCTTTGAAAAGTTGGGTTGCTGTTTTTGCAAAGCTTGAGGCAATTTTATAGTCGTAATGGAACGATCAATGCTGCGTTGCTTTTTTTCAGGATGAGAAAAAAGTTTACTTCAGGGTCCCAGAATTAGTTCCATTAAGAGACTTTTTAATGAAACTGATTTATGCAACCCGCAGTTGGGAATTTGGTCTTGATTTATCGTTAAAACTTGAGCTTTAGATAAATAGTGACAGAAAAACAAAATTACTCGTATTGCAATGATTCTTTCTTTCATCCCCTTCGTTCGTTACAGTGTTAAAGCACTAGTCGGTTTTTATTTTCGATTATTATTCAGCTCGATCGTTTAAAATATTTCATTAATACGGTGATCATTGGCATTTGATATAACTAGCCTCTCTTGCTAATTTTACATAGGTTACTTTTGAGAGTAAATGCTTTAATTCGTCATTTGTTCCGTACATCCACGCGTGTCCAGCTTGTATGTTACGCTAACAACATTGCTTGTATTTTGCGACTCTTGCTTTGAGTGCCAGGGTATCATTGGGGTTCGAACCTTTTAACTGTACAGGAACAAGTTTTTCTTACCTGAAATTCACAAATGCTCCTGAAAAACTGTGAAGACCTTATAAAAAATAGCTACTGCAGCGTTCTCTTTATTGAGGGAAATTATTCACGTTGCACCTTTTTTGCGGTTGACGTCTTTGAGAAAGGCATGATCCACTGTGTGGTAGCGCCCGGCCCAACGTTCATGTTGGCCACTGTGGGGTACCGCAACAAAAGCCGCTGACGTCATTACGTCTCCTTGATACACTTAAAATACAACGATGCTTGCTGGTGCTCTACCTTTCTCGCTCCTTCTGGTTATTTCTTGTTTCTGTGGCTTCTCTAATCATAGACTCGGCTCTAAGTTGGGCCCAACATCACGTTGGAACCCGTCATACTCTCGTGGATGAACACTGCTGTTCTCACTCCCATTCCTTAGCAATTCCTTTGCTGCTTGGTTTTTCCGATAATTTCCTTTGTTATTTACCTTCCATGTGCTCTTTATGGACTGAGAGCTCGTGCGAGACTAGCGTTAATGACCTGTTGACTACGTAAACTGTCCCGTTGAAAGATATTCTTGTCTCAAGCTAATTATCGTTGTTGTGACAACTCATTCCTCGGTTTGTTTTGCTGAGCTTGCAAGGTAATCTTCAGAATTTCATTTTATGTTTGTTTAGTTTGCTTCAAGCATTTCCCCACCGTAAAGCTATGCAGAATTGAAGCTTCCGTACACGAGAATTGAAATCGCTGAAAATATTTCATTATTCTTAAATGAACGTAATGTTCAAAATTAGCATAACATAATTTAGTGAAATATGATATTAAGACTCGAATAAATTACAATAATCGAATGTAGAGCGTATTATAGATATGCTCAACTGTAAAATGAATTGAAATGCATTTGTGTGAGCTATAGTCCTCTAATAGTTCAACGACGACGAATTATATGATATTTAAGGTCTCCCCTTTCATAAAAGGATCTTTTCCGAACGTTACCTTCAATTTTGTTCCATGTTTCTAAGATTAGGCTGTAACGGAAGGCATCCTGTAAGAGATGTTAAAAGAGGAGATTGTGTTGTGTTGCGCCTGTACTCAGCGTTGGAAGGATTAGGCCGTTTGAGAATGATGCCCAAACCAGTGGGTGTAGAACTACATTAAGTTGCAATTAGTATCACTGATTTCCCATGATTGCTTTCACTGATTTCCCATGATTGCTTTCACTGATTTCCCATGATTACTTTCACTGATTTCCCATGATTGCTTTCACTGATTTCCGAGGATTAGTTTTACTGACTCCCCATGATCATTGTCACTGATTCGCTATGATCAGTGTCACTGATTTCGAAGCGTCATGAGTAGTGTTGCCATTGATTTTGCATATGTCTGACAGCAGCGGAAATGTATGATGGAATAGAAAAGGCAATATTATTTTGTACGTCAAAAAATTTTTGCTACATAAAAAAATTGATTTTATTTTATTTTATGCACTTAAAACAACGTATACTTGAGGCACCTGTCTCTCTGTCGTACCCATAACGCAGCCGGTTCGTGGTGCTAATTTTTTTTTAAATTTGCTCTATAATTATCAAGTGATAAACTAATTCATGTACCTACACTTTTAAACCTAGTTTTTTGCAGCAGTATTGCACGAGACTCTCCGAGCTAATGTCCGTATAAACAACAACATGTCCGCGAACTGCACGAATATTTTCACTCAACAAATGCGGTACGTGTTTCCTAATATCTCTGTCAATGTATATCATCTAAAAAGTCATTCTGTTTTCCTGGTATGCTTCGTGTCGTTAATATAAGTCTGTGCAAAATTATAGCGAAATGGCTCACAAACGAATTAATTAATTAAACTTCATTTACACACATAATATGTACTGTATATTACCTCATATATATTTTTTTAAAGTTGGAGTCAAATAATGATTTGCTTTACTTTGGGATTTGTTCTTTTTATCTATAAATATTCTAACATGAATGGCAGATTAATTACGTTTTCGGAATAGGATAAACATATTTCTTTATTTTACTTGAATCGTTCGCTATGGTGGGAGTGTTCTGACAGTTTAAGTTTATCAAGAGTCCTTTGAACAAATCTTATCGAGATTAACACGTAAAATGGCGGGGGAAATGTATTCGTACTTGAACATGAAATTACTGCTAGATAGTAACCTGTAAATATGGGAATTACTTGGAAATTATTTGAACTACTTTTGGCACGACGTAACTCACAAATTTATATGAGCAGATAGATTCTTGTAACCTCATGGCAGTGGCTTCGTTGGCTTGTGATTTGATTCTCCCCTTAAAATCCTTAAGATAATTTGCAGTGGTCAAAAGCTACTAAGATTGTTGAACGCACTCATGAGGACCTTCAGTGAAGTGAAGTTTCTATTACTTTCTGATTTTCACTTAAATTTTAAGAGTATTTTAAGATATGCTGAAACAAAGAGATCCCGTACCGGCTTCCTCTGCGGCTTGTGTTGACGACCGACCTCGTAAAAAACTTTCATTCAGAGACCCTGAAGTTGAAGGGCGCACGTTCAATGGAGGACCCCTTTCAGCTCCTGCAGATAATTCTCCTGGGAAAGGGCGTCTTGTCCTCAACCGCCCTCACTCCATTGCAGGGGTGCTTGGCCTCACGGGCTTCTCTAGCTCTGGTGCGCCAGAGTACAAGCGGCCTACCTCTTCCCCTGTGTCACCCAATAGTTTCGTCCCTTCATCACCACTACCGCAGATTAAAAAGTTCATTTCCACTAGAATCGAAAAGGGTCGCAAACTTGAAAAAGACGACATTATCCAAGAATGGACGGATGTGCAGTCTGAGCAAGTTATTAGTGAAGACAGTAATGCGAGACACAAAAAATTGGGGTCTAATCACAATCATCGCTCACATACATTACCAAAGGCTCCTAAAGCGGACTCTGGCTCCCCTAAATTACCCTCGTCTCGCGATGATGGCCGACAATCATATGACCCAACACCGCTCTGTCAAATGTCCCCGCTATCACAGAGAAGGTCTCAGTTGTCTCAGTCTGATCTCCTGCGGCCGCAGCGTCTGAAGAACTTGAGACGACCTAAAGATGACGTCACAGAGCGCCGACCGGTCTTGCAAGAGACAGCCATTCTCAAGTGTGATGACGAGCCTTCCGTTGCCACCAGAAACAGATCCGCGTCGCCTGAAGTGCTCCCTAAAAAGCGCAGCTCTTCAGCTGTGCCCACTGACAGAACTCAATCTGAAGAACTCACATCAGGATTAGATAATGAGTCAACGTCGTTAAGCTTAGAGAACCTCTCTCTTGATGTAAGTATATATCTAGAAACGAGCTGATCAAAACGATATTGGTGGAATTTTTTAGATTTTACTCTATCGTGTTTTTTTATATATTCAGGTAACATAAACGCTAATAAAAGAGTATGACCAACTATTTTTGTTTTCTCTTCTTGTTTAATGCTCACATTTTTTGAATATTTTCTGGGAGTTACCTAATTTGAGTCTATGGTTTCTTTTAAACGTGGTACATATGTATTCCTAAAATTTTCATCTTGTGATGAAGGTAATATTTCTATGGAGGGATGGTTTCTCACTGAAGGAGGTATCCAGCTTCCTTGTTGTCATCACTGACCACGTGCTGTGTCAGCACGAAAACTTTTTACGTAGCAGCCTGAGAAGACAATTCCAACCGACCTTACGTAAAGCGGTGTACGAGTATTGCTACTGATACGATTAATGTATTGCTGTATTGCTAGTGCTGCTGTTGTTCGCAGCTGTATACATTAACATCATCAAGGTCATCATCATTATTACTTGAAATACTTGTAATATTTTATACAACTCAGGAACGTAAATGCAGTTCTTTTGAACACAACTTTCTGCATTTTCACTAGCGTGTATGGGAAATCTTATTCTGGTCTGATCTATACAGGACGGAATAGTCAAACTATTCTGTCAGTTTTATAGTTAGATGGTACTCGTATGTAGAAACGAATTTTAAAAAGGATTCGTGTACACGTGAAAGTCCTCTCCGAGTGCGCTCGAAAAATTAGGACTCCTGTTCAGTTATTTTTTTCAAGTTAGATCTATGCATGCCGAAGTGTGTGAGTATGGGAAAATTTAAGTGTAAATGTTTAATAATTGAATAAAAATTGTATCACTCTCCTGACGAAATAGAGAGTCGTGATGTTTGTTTAGGCTAGGGACCCGAGACTCTTCTGCATCAGCAGATCGGAGGACTAAAGTTCATAGTAAGAAATTATTTACGTTTGTTTCAACGGGCATCAGGACGACTAATGAGAGTAGTGCAAATATGAAAATGTACTTATTAAGAGCTCATCTTCAGAAGCAGACTTAACAAACATTTAGGAACTGAGCAACCTTTATGTTCAACCTCAGCCTTTCTTAATGCTATTAATTCGTCATAGTGTGCTTTTTATGTCAAAACAAAAGGACTGGTGTATTTATAATCAAAATTAGAACCTTGTCCATAAACGATGGCTTCCAGGACTCATCTTTATGATGGCTACTACTTTACATTCTGTGATTGTAGTACAAACACTGCATTACTACGTTAAGAAAAAATTCGATCGTTATCCAGGTTTTGAAACAAAGGTATCAGTTTTTTTCTTCAGTGCTGTACTATAACTCATTTATTTGTCAAAGAAATTTCTATTCGTTTCATATTCTTAAGAAGGACTATTTCATGTAATACTTTGCTTACTGTTTTGTACAGTAGTAGGTAGGTACGATTTTTTTATATGTTTGTATTCAAAATTTAAATTCGGGAGAAATCACACACATCAAGTACGAGTACACGGACACTGCTAATTAAGGTGAGGGATTTCTGTTGGTGTGTGGAAGCTTCTGATGACACTTCGTGAACGTAAGTTAGGTCCAAATTCTGGATACTGTGTGGTGACCACAATAATTTTCATCGCAGAGCCAAGCAATGCGCATCGTGCGCACCATCGGCCAGGCGTTCGAAGTCTGTCACAAGTACAGCGCCGTCAAGAATCCTTGTCCGCCCTCACCTTCCTCCTCGCACTCCAACGAAGACTCTGACGACTCTGCACACAAACGCAAAACTGGTGAGCAAAAGAAATACCAGAGTAAGAATTATAAGCATTAACTGCACTAACACGAAAATCAACCTCAAGGAAAATAATGGCAATAACTGCACACAAACCAAAGAAAGCTATATGCCGTGCGCTAGAATAAATTAAGAAAGAATAGTGGAAAGAAAGAAAGAAATTACTAAGCACACGAGGAAAAGAATAATAAAGCACTTGTTTAACACCAGAGTCGCGGACCTGTTAGTGGGACTACAACATGAATTTGTAGTTCATATGATGTACGTTGCTCAGGCCTTATAACTTTTATCTATTTAGTGAAGTGAAGTAACTCAGGTAGAATAATTTTTTTAGTTACATAATATTATTGGCATGAATTTGCCGTCTTTTAAGAGTCTCAGTGTTAACGGTAGGAAATACGAGCAATAGTTGGTTATAGTCTATTTTTTTTATTCGTCTCATGGAATTTACTTGCGCACTTTAGGACTCTTTTAGTTGCTCCAAGACCTGAATATTGTTACAGGTTTCGGAGGGAACAAACGTCCATCATTTATGATCATTCATGTACGAGTATCTGTTTTCTGCCAATTCATCTTTCGTTGACGAAATTTCCATGAATACATCTTATTTATTAGCATCTTTCCAATGAATGTGTGACTTCACATGTAATTACATATCTCAGGGATCTTAGTGGTTCTACCTTAGTACCTTAGTGATCTAAACAGTAATACGCTATAAAAAAGCCTTTAAACTTTTTGATGACGAAAAACAGAGTGGTGCTGTGAATTTAAAGGCTTCTCTTGCGTAGTAAAATACGTCCCTCTAACTTATGCCGATAGAAGATAATAAAGCACTGAAATCATTCAGATGTATTGTACTACCTTCTCTGTCCACGTCTTACAGTAGATGTGTCAAAAAAGTAAACGAATAGCTTGTGCAGAATAATTTGTTACAGCTCTTCTTATTTGTCATTGTAAATTTAATAAATTGTTGTATGATTGATTAATGTTTCAGGAATTATCACCAGCAGTGTTCAGTGTTTTTGGTGTTTGACCACACGCACCTCGGGTATTGACATATTTTACGAGAGGTGCAGGAAAAGTTATTAACTGCTGCTTGTTGTTGCAGTCTTGTGTTCTTATTCGAAATTATTTCCCAGACATTCAAGACCAGGAAAGTGGACAGCTGATGCTTACTTCTGATGAGCCTTGCAATACGAGCATCGCGTCAACCACCAGAGCTGGTGACCCTGACCTGCTCACTTCCTCTCCCAGTCTTGTTAAGCGACAGGTGAGCAACCACAAGCCCAGACACGTCATTAGCAACTGTGCAGTTGTTCTTGGGGCCCGTTATACGAGAGAACATTTTTCTAATGAATCTCTTACGTTCGCCGTGTGGGGAATGCAACCACTCTCATCGCAAAAGACAAATGTTTGTGGCTGTGCTTCCGTTGTAATTGTGTCCATGTTCTGCCAGATTTAGGCATCCTTCTGATGAGCAGTTTTTGAATTTGTTGGCTAGGGAATTATGGAGCAGTGAAGTTATCATAGTTGAACGCAGGCGGACCTTGGTGATGAGATTCCAGTATTTGTGATGAGAGGGAATTGGTCGTCCATTATTGCTTTCTGCTTTGCTGAAGAGTGTTCAACCGCGTGCTATTATTCAGCCTGATATTTCAGACTTCTGATATTTAAGGCTTGAGTGTCGAGTTGTTCAAAAATTTTGTTACCACTTCTGAAATTTCCATCGACTCAAGTCAACAGTTGATATAATGGGAAGTGAAAATTAAATTCAGCTGCCGAAATATTATATATTTTTGTGGACTGAAATTTCAATTTTCACGTATCAGCTTCAGGATGTTAGTAATTGTGTCAGCAGAAAGAGTTTTACATTAGTTATGTCAGCGTCATAATTTTTCTCAATAACTGCTGTAGTAGCGTCAGAATTATGACACTTGTAGCGTCAGCATGATGACAGTTGTTGCAGCAGCATGAAGCTAACAGTTGTTGCATTAGCGTGAGGTTAACAGTTGTTCAATCAGCGTAAGAGTAACAGTTGTTGGATCTGTAACCAACAATTATGGGCAGACGAGCAAGACAAACACCAGCAGTGTGGAGGCAGGCAGGTCAGATGCACCGCTAGCGTTGCACCACGAGCTGCAGCTGGTGCGTGAGCAGCTTGAGCAGCAGCAGCAGCAGACACAGGCGGCAGTGGCACAGGTACACCTCCTGAGGGACCAGCTCGCTGCAGAGACCGCCGCCAGACTGGAGGCCCAGGTTTGTACTTATTCTTTCATGTGTCTAATCATTTCTCTGCTCTGTGACTTTCCTTTCTTTTTCTTCTTATTTTTTAGGCTTCTTATTCTCTTCTTCCTGTTTGCCATTATTGTTATATTCCAGTATAAATGTCACCTGCATAGTCTCCCACACGATAGATCAAATGATTGTGGGTATGCGGTATGTGTAATGATGAAATATGTTATTGGTTTGACTGGCTTTGAGCTACCCTCAGCATGAAAAACATGCCTGAAAAATGTTATGGTACATTATTATTATGATTAAAATATTGTTATTACTAAAATTATAGTATTTATACTTTGTTTGAAGTATTGACATACTACATTAGTCAAATTTCGTACCTGAGAAGAAGTGCCAGAGCACTGTTTGGAGTACACACTTGTGTGTGTAACTCATATCGAGATAAAATGGCTGGTGTAATCGTGTGCTTGGAAGGAGTATGTGTTGATATGAAGAACTGAGAGTTGTAACAAGTTGTGTGCCGGACCAGGCTCGCACTCACCAGCTACTCGTGCACAACAAGGATCTACTGGAGCACATCCAGGCGCTCGTACTTCAAATCAGGGAGTTGGAGATCACGTCTGCATCTGTGGTCACCACCTCACCCCCTACCATCCCCCCGCCTCCCGACACAACCACGCCTCCCACCCCCTCTTTGCAGGTCAGAGAGTCTCTCAAATCTAGAGGATAATAAATGCTCTCAAAATAAAAGAGTCCAACTATGTTTAATTGGAAGTGAAAGAACGAAGTGCGCAAATAAGTTTCCATGTTTCACCTTGAAGTTAAAGTTGGTCAGAGTAATTTAGTCCCTAATTTTATTTCAGTGCCATCAGCATTTATTTGAATACGTTCTTTATCATTTTGGCCTAGCAGTCTAAAATTCTCAAGTATAATAATTCAAAATGATGACAACTTGAAGCTTTAAATTCTTATTGGCTTGCTAGAGATGTGTTGGACAAGTTTAAATTTTTAGTCTATATTTCACTGATACTGCAGATTGTATTTTTTGGTTTACCATAGGTGTTCTGTTTTATATATTAGGTGGTGCTTCATAGCACTTCCGCTTATAATTCCCAGATATTTTCTCATAGATTCTTGGTTCACCAGATGCTGGTTGTTGCATAGATGCTACCAAGAATTTCAGAGCTTTAGACGTGTTTTCTATCTGTCCTAGACTTCACCAGACTTTAATGTCTTGCGTGTGGCTTGTGTTGTGTTTAACTTTAGTGTTGTATGGAACTAACTGTGTGTCGTTTGTTTTTGTTGCAGAACATGGATAACCTGTAAAGTAGAGTTGGTTGCAGGAACACGGAGCTTTGATGTGTCACTAACTTGGTGTGCAACTCCCTGGGATTCTGCACTCCAGCTCCTGTGTTCCTGCTGTTTTGAGTCGCTTCCCACGAGTTAGCACTTGTGTCACTTTGCCTATTACTTGCACCGTTCCAGTTAGACCTAAATCTATGTGTGATTTACTAATAAATTAATAGTAATTTATTTTAGGGCATTCTGAATTTTGATGCCCATTTGACTCAAATATGTTAGGATTTGCTTGTACGTTTCATGATACTTAACTGAGGACTGTTATCTCGTGTTGTGTGTTCCACTGCGACTGCTGCTGTCAACTCCCCCTCTCTCCTCGCTGCCGAGCTCTGCGTCGTTCTCGTCTGGCCTGTGTACGTCATTACCGTTACTCTAAATTCCTTTTAGTTTGTATTACAATTGCTTTATGAATTTCCTTGATGTCTCTTTGACATATTTATACATATAAATTAACTGCATTATCGAGATAGTTTTTCAAAAATTTTCAACCTTCCTGTGTGCAAAAACCTAATGTCTGTGCTAACCTGGAGCGCTTAGGAACCATCAGTTAACTTTCTACGTTCATCTTATTTGATAATAGATCTCACACGCTTATCATTTTGTGATCTTTATATTTTGCCTGCATCTTTCGGAGTGTGAGATGTAAAATGTCGCTTTATCCTCTGAAATGCGTATTGCTACGTGCTGAGTGTGGTGTTGTAGTCTTTCGTTAAAAAAGCTTTTTCGGAACGTGGACTATTTGAATTTGAATATTTTATTTCAGAATTCCCCGAGACTTCATCATCAGCTCCAGCAGCAGCTTCATCACTACCAGTTACAACAACAGTTGCAACATCACCAGCTTCAACAGCAGCAAATCGAACAGCAGCTGCAGCAGAGCCAGCAGCAACAGCAACTGGAACACCTGCAGAGAAGCAGTAACAGCAGCAGCGAGCAGTCGTCTCGTGAGAGTGTGACTGCCTGTATAGCCAATTTATTTCCTCAGGACACTCACTCACCCTCTCACATGTCCAAACAACATTCCTCTTCAACAACAGTGTTTTTCCCTGGTGATTCTCAGCCTTATCCTCGGTTGCCTCTTGTACCAGAGAACGCCGCCCTTCCATCACTTATTCCACCATCCTGTTTCAATTTCGGCCCCACGCCGATGCCAGCACTGGGCAGTTCTGCTCCGCCCCTTGGTCTGGGCTCCATCAACCCTGGACCTATCACTAGGGCGGCGTCAGAGAGAATGCCGCGGCAAAATACGCTAGCTCAACTGCAGCGCATGGCGTGGGGTCGCCATACGACCAAGTAGGAAATTTCTTTCTTTCCGAGTCACTGCTTGCTGTTGCGCACCTTCTGTTTCTGCCGTTAATGGCAGTAAATTCTCGCTCTCTTTGCTGTAGTTCTCCAACTCTTAGGTTTGTATACTTGTACTGCGTTTCATTATCTTTCTGGTATTAGTTCATTTGGCCCTGCGAAGGCTGGCTGTGATGCTCGTTTTTGTGCAATTCGATCCCTCTCATCTTTCCTGAATTTATAAATTTATTTATTTGCCTGTGTACAACTTTACTCGACGACTATAATGTTCCTTTGTCTTTTTTCTTGTCAACAAATTATTCGTGCATTTTCGTTTACTGGGGGCTCCTGCATAAATTAAAGATTAGGAAAATTGTGGGTAGAGGAGCTTTTTAGACTCCAATATCTGTGTTTGTTTTTCTTTGTAGTGCTAGTTGCGATAGTCATAATAGAATTTAGATCCTTAAGATCCGTCCAGTAGCGTTTTGTGCTCATACGTGTTCCGTCTCCTTTGCATTGAACGTCATTACTTGGTTGTGAGTTGCCTCTACTTTCTTGGAGCTTGTTTGTGAGTGTCCAAACGACCAAGAAACCCTATCGGCTGACTGAGTTGTATCATATTTGTTTCCCGTCCTGGGTATCCAGCCATGTTTTTTGCAGACTATGCTTTGGAGCTGCCAAACTTCATTACCCCTACGAGAATCGGAACGCTTTGAAATCGTTTTGCTTATCTCGTTAAATACCTAGGCGTAGTGTCTTTGGTTTTGCATAATAATCTAGGAGACAGTCATAGATTATGTCTCACGACGATCAGCGGAATGCGCAGTATACTCGGCTTGACGTAGTCTTTGCCAGCTTCAACTTGACAACGTTTATTTTTCGTCTCTTTTTGATTTGAGCCTTGCGCCTTCTTAAGTTTTTTATGTCCTAGTTGTATGTTACTTAGTATTAGTAATTAGTTACGTTACTACAATCGCCGTTCGAAGCAATTTGCGTCCAGTAACCAAGAAGTATTGTCCAATAAGAACTTCAATGTACGCTTGTATATTGATTTGTTCTTTAAATTGTGTCTTGCCAATCATTCGTATTCCATCATCTGCTGTACGAGTGCCATTTCTTGTTCTCTATTTCAAGGAAGAGTTCTGACCTGCTTCGTTTTTGACGGCTGCTTCGCTGAAACTCCTGAGGAAGTTGATGGATCCGTCTGCCATGTTACCAGTTGTCTGTGCTTTTTCCTACCGAGTGAGGAGAATTGCTGCAGCACTGAAACTTTCCAGGCTTATGTGACTCATGCGTTGCCATCGTCTTCGTATGTACGGTTTTTGTTTGTTTGTTTGGTTTATGTGACCTTGTTTGATTTTTGTGTCAAATACGACATATCGATTTCTCATGAAGCGCTGATCTCACTGATGTGTGACACCATGAAATTTTCTAGCTGTTCCGTTGATCTTGAATCTCAGTTGAGTAATCTCTGCAAGGCTTGCCTTCTCATCAATAAGAGTTGTAATACTTAGACTAGTTCTAAATTATTACTTTAAGCTATTTTTTTCATGACTCATCGTAATCATTTATGATTACTATGATTCAAAAACTATTGAAAATAAATACCTCATCAGTTTTTGCAGTAGCAATGATCGTTTGTTTTTAAAACATTCTTTTTTCCACTTCTTGAATTTGACTTAAAGAGAATTTATTTCGTTGTGTTTTAATTTCAAGGCTTCAATATTTTCCATCATGTTTGCTACTAGAAAATTCGTATCAAAATTGTCATTCCGATATTTTTTACAAAATTGGACACTCTGACTTTCCTCCTATCCCTTTTTCCTTCTCAGTTCAGGAAGACTACAGGTTACTTCTTTGATTTGTTTGTGTTAAATATTTCGATCATGACAATATTTACAATGCATGGTTGGTTGGTTATCATTTGGTGTGACTGTTAGGACAGGCTATGTTTATAGGTCACCCTCAACTTATATATTTTTACCCGGTGTTAGTGTGACATAGTCTTTGGCAGGCACTCCCTGTATCGTCTTCAACTTTTTTGAACTGAATCAGTTCGTTTTTGTTGTGCTATTGTCGAAGAAAGATTTTGATGAGCTTCATTGCGCAATTTCAAATATTTTCATAGATTAAATGTAGAGTAGCAAAGGTGCCTCATTCTATATATTATACGACATGGGACTTGGGTATAGACCCAAGAATGGGCCAAACGGCTTGTTCCTAATGCCTCATTCTATATATTCTGTACCTATGAAATCTACTAATTGTATTTTTGACTTTTGACACCTGGTAAATTAAACGAAAATTAAGTAAATTTTCTGTTGTAAAACGGGCATTGAGCATGGCATTTACATTCTCTAGAATTGGTACAATCCATAAGTTTCCTTACATCCACAATATACTCGAAATTGCTTGGAGTCGTATTTCTATTGGATACGTATAGGAACTTTGTTTCTAGTTGAAATGATTAAACTGTGCTTCAGCCTTGATTATGTTAGTTTTGGTTTTTAGTAAGAACACCTGGGCGTTACATCTCTGACTGCTCTCGACGAAATTTTGACTGTTCTGTAGATTCAGTACGTAACTGTATGCATGAAGTGAAGTTTTGGCCCTGCATCCTGTAATAGCCTTGTCAGTCTTCTATCCTCATTCGTTTGTCGTGTTCTGTGTTGTAGCAACGCTTCTCTGGACAGCGCTAGCATCTGAGTCTAGTTCTAACTGGCTCTTTGTATTATATTGTAGATAAATAAGCTTACTTTTAGAGTGCCCAATAAGGGCCTGTGTTTGTATATAGGAAGTCAGATTAATGTGCTCCTCCATCCATCTTTTGTACCCCGTGACGTCCAGGCCTACTCAAGTAAGGGTTGTGGCTCTCTGGGCCCACATGACTTCATATTTGCTTTGTGTTCTCGCACAGTTATAGTCATTGTGAGTGTAAAAGAATAATTCTATTTTATGAAATCCAATGAGATAGAAGCTGTCATACATTATGACATCGACCCATTCGTACGTCTGTTTCTAAGCCTGAGTACATTTTCAATACCTGCAGAATATAAGAGATAACTTTTATGTTTGTTCCTATCCTGTCTTTATGGTGTTCAGTGTCAGTGCAAGGATTTTGAAAGCATTTTTTACTCCACACTATAATTTTTTAAACGTTGACTATTATACAGAAAAGGTTCCAATATCTGTACTGTAAATTCGTTATATGGCGTAACGAATGGCCTTATTCTACAAGTCACTTCTAATGCCCATCTGCACCATCGGTAGAATTATTATAATTACTTGCCTACGGAGAACATACAACCCCTGAATGGGACTGTCAACATACGAACGGAAAACGTGGATCTGTACTGAATAGAAATATCATTCTATTCATAGGTTCGATATCATTTCTTCTAATAGATGAATATAAAGTGACGTTGATTTTCAAATCATGGCTAAATTTGAAAATTACTAGTGATAGTAGAATTTTTCCTCAAAATGAAATAACTTCTCACGATTGAATACATTAATAAGGACTGGAAACATTCCACTTCGTTTCTGTCTCTTTGAACAGCTAGAGGATTGAGAAATCATTGCAAGTTCAAAATTATTTTTGAGCAAGACCTAAGCATTTTATTAATAAGACGAATTTAAGTGTGTTGTCGCAAGTTTCTCAGTGGCTATATTCAATCCAGAAATTATTTTTGGTTAAATTATATTGAAAGTAGAACATGACGAACAGAAATGGTTGTCTTTTTTCTGTTCCTTTTACTTTAAAGCGAGTAGACAGATGAGATTCTTTACTCATCGTTCACTTCATTCAAGGAAAATATGTTGTCACTGCACTAATTAGGTGTGTGAGTGCAATAACGATGGTGCACAAAAACACATTTTCGGGAATTGAAGTGTTAGTTGTTTATAATCAGATATCAAAGTGTAGGTGCATAATTTCTCACGAATTTTGTATTTTCGTCAATCAGAATGTTAATCCTCTAGTTCAGATTTATGACCTTACTGTCCGTGAATATAAATTTGTCATTTTTGCCCAAAAAACAAATCTGTTCGACCTCCGCGAGGGTATTGAATTACATAATTCTGTTGGCCACATTTTATAAAATCTTGATACAAAATGTGAGCCTATCTGCGGTTTGAAAAATCTCAAAAGGGCTGAAAGAGACTTTTAGTTCTTTTCCTAAAATGAGAAAGACTCCACGGCTTTTTAAAAGACTTGAAAACGTTGCAGGTGCCTGAAAAAAGCTTTGACTCAATCTTGAGAAAAGAAAGAAAGAAACTTTGTTCCAATTTAGTAATCAACTTTCTTTTTGATGTCCTGTATTAGAGATGTCCTAGTAGATCAATGCTTTGCCTTCATACGCTAGAAAAGAGCATCAGTTATGGTTTGGGCTTGACGGATATTTTTGTTGGAGGAGCTACACGGATCTTCATTGAAGGAAACGAAATTGAATTGGGAATTTTGTTTTCCCTTCAAAACTAAATTATATCTTCGATTAACTGTTATATCAAAAACTCAGATGCATCACGTACAATTTAATCAGAAATGGCATCAGCGAAAAAACAGTGCATACGAAACCCTTCTTTGCTTCCAGGAGGTATAACATGTAACTTTATGGCAGCAATAATTCACAGTTATTAGATTCGGGTATAGGATTTCATTTAATTTTGTATAGGTTAAAATTAAACGTACTCTGTGCGCCCCATAATGACTGCAAACATAGATTCGATAGCCCAGTTCTGCTCAGACTCTCTGCAGCATATTCAGTGTACACGAGCCGAGCTTCTATTCAGAGAATTCTAATCACCTGGAAAATAGAAATAACCGTTGGTAAAGAAGTGGTTCCCAATATTTTTATCAACACAAATGTGTCATGATAAAATATCCTGTGATCTAAATGTGTCCTGTGTCATGGAGTTCTGGTACAAGCAATTATGGTTTCCAAACATCATCAGTACCCATGAGATGAATGCCAGCATTAGGTCTTTTGCAAAGAGTGGACAAAAATGTTAGATTGCAGCGTAGGCTGCATGTGAGGTAGCGGAGCACGCAGCACGTGAGGCTGTTGTGCGTGGTTGTGTACCGGGATGGAGAGCCAGCAGCAGCAAGGGAAGTCGTGGGTGCCCCGCTAGTCAATGGTTGGTTTTAGCAGTCCGCCGCCGGTCCTGTCTGGTGGAGCAAGTGAGCGCTACTCTGAATTTCAATTATATTTTCCACACATTCTTGAGCATTCATTCTCACTTAAAGTAAATCCCTAAGTTAAGTAGGCGGGATACTCTCATTTAAGGGAAAGACAACATTTATTTAGAAGCAAAGTAAGTAAATTAACGAGTACCTGGATTGTTAATTGTCGCGTCAAGGTGAAGATGAGCTTACGCGTAATGTTTGTTGAGAGCCAAATAGTAAAATGCTTCTGAATGACAATTTTTTCTCACATAAGTTAATTTTTTCGTTGGACTTAGCATGGCTGTTACCCAAATTTGGTGCATGGCTTTATGAGAACTTCAAATAAGTTGCAAATAATGATGTGATTACCAGATGCTTTGTACATTGAATGCGAAGTGGCGAGTTGCGATTTTGCGATTGTCGTAGGAGCAGTGGACAACCACGATGCCTTTCTTTCATTTCTTAATTAAATATGATGTTTAGCCTTCCTGTCAGTTATCTCTTGAGCGCTTTGTGATGCTTGCATCGAGAAATAAATCTTATAAGATATCGATTTTCCACCACCAACTGTGACTGAAACTGATCTTCAGTCACACTTATTTTAGGTTAGGTATTTTGTAAGATTTTGTGCAAAATTTCTTATGAATGAGCATCTTATTTGTACTCCTGCAACGTTGACCTTTACGGATACTGAATATGAGAGATGTTTTAATGGAAAGCTTTATTTTTATTTATGCCGGCTTCTTGACGATGTTTGGCCTAAATTGGATTTTTATTGGGTTATTACATAAATTCGATCACTTTTTAACATTTTCTCCGAATTGATCTAGAAGAAGAATCTTTCATTGCGTCTTCTACTAATATCAGTTTGAAACGTACTAAGCTGTTAAAGGCATACAGATAGGCATAGACCGCCTACGAGAGCGTCTGGAGTGTTTCGTGTCCATTTAATTGAATAATCCAATAATAGTCTGTCATTGCGTGTGTGTTCCATTATCCTTCGTCTTTCTTCTCCAAAACTTGGAAATATTGAAGGAAGTTCCTGGGATGTTCATCGCTTAAGTCTCTAAGACTAGCGGGAAATTCGTAAAGATGGATCTTGAGGATATAAAACTTGATGCTCATATTGCAGCCTAGACGATGAAAGCTATCAAGCAATGTCTATACCCCAAATCCTTTAAGCATGTTTGCTGTTATACCTAACCTAATCATACTCTTTTCTACCTCAGTCATCGAGCTCGAAAATTTTTGCTATTTCATTAAGTTTCTGATTTGTGTTTCATGAAAAATGCCAGCCTTTATTTGACAATATCGTTGGTGAAGAAATGTTGTGCAAATTAATTCAAAAGTTACCGTACGTATTGAGACGTTTGACGAATTGCTTTACTAGCGTTCTACTATTGCTTTTTTGGCTTGATATAAAGGAATGAGAAAATGATTTTCTCTCCCTGAACAAGTAGTTGGTGTGTGATATCTTTTTCCCCAGCAGTCAAATTTTCTCAGTCAGAATTTCTGTTTCCGCTGTTTGTCTTTCTCTAGGCTAACTCATAAACACAAGACACGGATATTTTGCATACTTCGTTTGACCCTTTACCGCTGTATCTTACTCACAGGGAACATAGAAAATAATTCAAACTATGCTTACATTATTGGTGGTAGGAACGTCATGCCGGTTGTCTCTGGCAGACATGTCACTGTGGTCGTACAAACAGCAAGAACTCAACAATATTGGCATTGACCGTTAGTAACCGTCAAGTTATTATGGAATGTGAACGTACGTCAGATGTGCTCTGGTGGTAGAGGGTTAAGTCTACGGAATGGCCAATTCGAATAGCTCCACGCAAGTTTCCATTACGGAGTAATAAACATTTTTTCGCCACATGGTTCACGTACATTGTGTAGAGCCTACGATTTATATTAATCACCAATTGTGAGTTTAAAGTAAGCCAAGTATACCTTTTTCACAAACTTACCAATGTTTATTCCTAGACTTGAGACTGTATGACAATCGCTCATTTAGCACAAAGAGTCACAGGAATTCAAGCATTTACACGTGATGAGGCAATGGCGCTGAACTCGTGCTATTTCAGAAAATGAATCTGAAAAGCGAGAAAATAGTATATCTAGATACAATACACTTTCATTTCCATATGTGTCTTAATATAAATATATATATATATATATATAAATAAATAAATAAATACATGAATGAAATAATGTGTAAACATAATTGATGTGATAATATTTTTTGTAGCTACTGGTGGGGCCAATATGCACCATCACATAAAAAACTGACGAATGAAAAAGAAAAACTTATGGTTTGTAAACTCGGTTACTTTAAATTCCGCACAGGCAAGCCTGAAACTCAAGTTAGCCAAAAAAGGCAAAAGTTTTTTAATTAGCAAGTAGTGAAGTAGACCAGTTGCAATAATGTGTACAGAAGTGCAATATTTTTTCTCAATAGAAGGGTCTTTATAGAACCTTTGTATTTCGAAACGTTTACTTTTAATTGCCCAAATTTGCGCTGGTTCTTTTTTTTATCTTAGGGTAAGAATTTAATGCCTGTAATTTTATTCACTGATAGTTTTGACTACTTTGTTATGGATGGAACCGAATATGTCTTTAATCGCTTGACTGCTAAGACCGCAAATTTTTAGATGTGTAATGGTGGCCAAATTTTAGCCTTACGATCACTGTGACGGTTCTACTAAAACTTTCACGCGCAATACTCAAGAACATGTTTTGTGCCATCAGATGAACATTCCGGGGCTATTTAGCATCATCGTGTTCTACCTGATCATCCTCGGCATTGGCGTGTATGCCGCGTGGAGAAGACGGAATAAGGGTAGCAGTGCCGTGGAAGTCATGCTTGCCGGCCGCTCCATTGGCCCCATTGTGGGCATTCTCACCATGACAGGTGAGTGCATCTCTCGTATGTATTTAAAACTCATAGAAAATTATATTTATAACTAAATCTACAGAAAATGTAGACCCCAAACAGCCGTACAATATTTTTCAAAGTGTGCATGCAAAATTTTAAGTTTCTCGCTACATTACGTGTGTCATTGAAGGTTGTCGTACAGAATTTTACTTGATATGCAGCTTTGCCTATCAAATTTTAATTGCTCCTAGATACGCAATGCAGAAATAAATTTGTATAGAGACAACTACCATAAACGCAACTAACCTAACAATAGAACCAAGGCCTGCATTTCACACCAAAGCTCTTAGTCCTAAAATACTGAGCTGCTTCATTTGAATTACGAAGTTTCCTGAAGTGCTCTATGAGTGCTTTCAGTAAACTTAAATACTTACAGCTACCTCACCTTGAAACTGGAGCAAATTTTAGTTTCTGAGAACAGATTCTACAAGGGACGTCTAAATCTTGTGAAGCTTCGATTTTGTGTGTTTAACTACATTTCACTAAACTTTATGGCCTGTCTTTTAGCAAATGATAATGAATTGAACATGTTGAAAACTATAACAGTAAGATATCTACTTCAACGGATCAAAAATGGGTGTTTATGAACAGGAAAGTAGGATTTAATTCAACAGAAATTCCTCTGTAAATCCTTGAACAAGTCTTAAAAATTATTGGGCTGTTTTACCTCATAGAGAAGCTTAAAAATATAAATCACTGTCTCTAAGAAAAAATTGCCTTGACTGCCTGTGAGGAGCGCTTGGCTGGCACGCATGGCCGAGGGCCAACAACGCAGAGGACCAGGCGAAGGCTGCGGCGGGCGGTCTAGGAACATCCGTGCAAAGTAACCTTACACGACATGTACTGTGTAACTTAATTGTCACAGTAATGCAGGAACTGCTTGTTTGTTCCGTGTATGCAGACAGCATTAAAACAGTCATTCAGTTGTGTTTTCTCTAAGCTAGTGAGCCCTACTCAGAGTTGGCAAGTTTTCAAGAATGTCAGGTACTACTAATGACGCAATTGAACGCAAACTGTTATAAAGTTTTATTGAAAAGTTATGTTCATAATTTCGTGAATATTACCGAAACTATTTTTGCTAGCGAAGACTTCTTTTCCTAGCGCATAGTAAAACTAAGCAGATTTGGTAACAGTCATGTTTTTTTTGTGTGTTTAATACCATTTGTGCTGTCTAAAATGGTCTTAGTTGACACACAGAATATATCTAAATGAAAACAATTAAACTTCGAATTTTTCGTAGAGTTTTTATTATGAATTTCTTAGGAAGATACAACCCTTAAGTTCGTTTTAAAGTTTCGTCGAATATTTCAAAGCATTATTAATGAAAATATGCATCTTTTGTGCAGCCACATGGGTGGGAGGAGGCTACATCAATGGGTCAGCTGAGAAAGTGTTCGACGTAGGTCTTATATGGTGCCAGGCACCCTTTGGATACGCCATCTCCTTGGCCTTCGGTGAGTATCCCAGTCTAGCGTCATGATGTTTCAAATCTGTAATATTCTGGCGACTGCCCAGCTACATATGTTGACGAACTCTCGTTTTGGTAACTGTACGATATTATCGGTACTGACCCTAGTTTTGAAGATAAAGAGAAATAGCTGACAGTTTTTACCTATCTTCAAAAATTGGCTTTCGAATGTGAGAGGAGGTTAGTATGGGTTCAGTCTCACATCTTTTACATTAGAACGATACCAGTTATGCAGTACTTTTTTTCTGGAAGGTCAAAGGCATGTTATTTTCCTATAGAAGGTACGAAAAACGATTCATAAAAACTTATGGTAAGTGACGAGTTATTATTTTAGATGTAGGGTGAGCGTCAATTTACAGGTAACTTCCAGTTTCGAGTGCTGTTATAACTTTACTTTATGAGGGTAATGGGTTATTAACAAGAAACGAGATTCCCAGTATTATCTTCCTTATATCACGGTACTGATAATAAGTGACAATTTATTGTGGGTATTTCAATAATAATACTATACACTAAACTTTCGTTGGAACATGCTGAAGGAACTTTTTCTTAATTCCAGTGTCTAATTTTAATGTTAAAATTAATTAGTTTCGAATGAGTTTATTCACAAAATTCTCAAGATTTGGATTTAGCCTTTCACTTTCAGTGAACAAAACAGAATAAAAGTTGAAACAAAGGAATTGGTTATTAATTCGTTAGTGGGTTTAGGCAGTCAGTCATTTCAAGCAGCTAGTGACTCAGTAGTTAGTGATGGAAGAAGACAGTTCTTATGATTGTAGGTTCAAAAACATGATAGCGTTGGTTAAACTGAAATGTTATACACGGGCAGAAATAATCTATGATTACAGCGCGTAAAAAAGTAATATGGTTAGATAAAGCAAGGTTTGTTATAAAAAAGAAAGAATTCGGCAAGAACTGCAATAGACGACAAAGTTTCAAATTGGTACAAAATTAGTTTTTAAGTGTTTAGGTGCTTCGAGGTTGTTTTCAGATGTTTAAGTTAGGAATTCTCAGAGAAACAAGTTAAAGCTAGAGCTGATGTATCATATACAGCGTTCATTCATATCAGTTGTTCCCCGCCACTTTTTGCATTTTTTGGTCCATCAACTATAATAGATTAGTTTAGCATTTACTTTCTTTATTTCATGGTATTTTATCCGAGTAACTGATTATGAACGAAGAATAAAATAAATATCGTGACTATTAACTATCAGAACACATTGTTTCGTCCATCGCAAATACGAGAATCTATCAATACTAGAATCTACAGAGTGTCCCAAAAATATGTGCTCACGCTTTGACTGCCCATTACTAAAGGAAAACTAGAATACGGGAAGAATATTGAAGTTTTCTTTTACGGCATTTTATTTTTTGAATTCAATGTTTTTTCCCTTTAATTCAACTCGTTAGTCTTGCATCTATGTCAATAAATACTGCAATTAAAACAAAATATATGAGTAATGGGCGGTCTAAAAGTGAGTATATTTTTTGGAGACACCCTGTATATATCAATATTTTATTCAGGTTTTCTCGGCTTTTTTCATATCGAATAAATTTTCCTGTTCAACTAATTTCTACCAAGACAATAAATTTCGCCGCAATGAACCTAGCTAACGTCTGAATTTCATCAGAAAATTGATTATATTATCACACGTGGTACGTTACATGGGCATGTGGCCAGCTCACGAGAGTGCTGTCATACGAGTATGTGGTTGCCTCGTGTCTCGGATCACGAACAAATGATAATTTGTTTATGTTTTGTCCACAGAGTCAAATAATTTCAACTGCTTCAGTTTTATCAATTACGACGCAACTTAATTCACAGCAGAATTATTTTCGGGGGAAATAATTCGTGTATAAGGTTTAGACAATTCTATTTCCGAAGTGCGCTCAAGGATTACTACGCGACAGTTCAATTTTCAATTAATAATGAACAAGAACAGAGGTTTTCAGCTTCTTTGACTGATGCAGCCTCTTCATTACATAGTTCCAGGCGTCATTACTCTTGATAGAGGTTAACCACTTTTACGTTAATATTCTTTACAGAGCTCTATGTTTTTTAGATTTCTTGGTATGAAGAGTTTCGTTTATTTGTTGTGTGTTCAAGACTGGGAGAACATACACTACCTCGACTGCAGTCTAACTCTGTTTTTTATCATTACTGAGCGATCACTTATCTGCGCGAGTACGGCCATCAGGGCTAACAGAAGTATGTCATAACAAATTATTGTTCTTGACAGCTTATAACAAATTAAAATACTATTGTGGTATATCATCTTCCCATTCTTTACATGAGCTCATAAAATTTTTGGAAAATCAATGTAATCAGAATCTTAAAAATAAAATCTGAATTATCAGAAGGATGAATATGCAAAAATATCTTAGGATCAGTGATACGAATTTCGTAGCAAATTTTGGGTCATTTCTTTGAAACTTAAATTTTTGGCGTATAATGAGAAGTACCGAGCAAAACTCCCGATCATTTCGAAAGATGAAGTCCGGGCAGTGGTAGTTAATCTTCACTCTGAAGTTTATATGTAAAGTATATTTCGATGTCACCCAAACACAAAACTCTTAGAACAAAATAAACGATGGTATAAAAATTATTTGAAAGTATTGATTGCCTTGACACTAGAAAGCCCTTTTATATCCTTCGGAATCTTTCCTTCATGATTTCAATATTATTTCAAACATGGCAAACACTTCAGAGCAGTTATGTGCGTAAATTAGGGCACAAATGCCTCATGTACAGGCCTCTTTAGAGGCACTGCTGTGTGAGTTGCCGGTCGGTGTTGAGAAAACGTTGGTCTGAAGTTTGAAAAATTGTAAATATGAATAAAATATTATTTTGTAGAATTTCATAAAATAATTGCGTGTTATATTCTTTTATGGTAACCGCAAATGGTGGTGGTATTGAACAACCGTTACGATGTTAACATTTAGATACCTATCTATCACTAATGCATTTTAATAAAATTTAAAATAATTGAATAATGCACGCATTTCTATTGCTCCTAAAACTCAAATTCCTTCACTCGGAGGTAATCCATGCAGGGGGAGGATCTGTGAAAAAGAGCTTCAGTTAATTTATACAATTACATGAAGGTCAGATAGAGGATTATAAGTGATCAGTGCATCAGGTGAAGTTTTAATGTCGGTCAGCGGTGCGTGCAAAAGATTAATTAAAAGTCTGTTGAACTTGAGTTTAAGCTCTACCTGACGAAGGTCATTTCGCAGTTTTGTCTTCCTCTTTTCAGCAGCCGGAAGACAAACAAGAAATGTAGCAGCCTCCCTAAATAGATTGCATTACGTCTGACGCCGCTCGCTTTGGATGCGCTTCAAGAACGTGAGCTCTTTACTACTGCTTTAATACATGTAAAGATGAATAAAAACATACGGTAGCACTTCAAAGCTGCCTGCTTTAACAAACTACGTTGCACAATCAAGTTCCTATTTAGTTTATAGTGTCCCCTATCAATGGCCCACTTATTACCGGGCTGTATTGGTCACCATTCACTATCTTCGTATAAATACTCGTATGTAGCAGAATATTCTTATATGTACCTTTCCATGGTAGATCGACGTCTTTTTCAAACATGTACGCAACCCGAGAATACTTTAGAGTAGCATACAATATTCGTATTGAAAGATTTAATCTATTATAGATACTTTGATAATGGTGTAATTTTTCTACATTGTTAGAACCTCTCCGTTTGTTCTTGAAGTGGTTCCGGCTAGATGTAGACAACTCCGTTGAACATCATGTGGCGATACATATTCGAGATAAATAGGAAATTTGAATACAATATGTGTATTAGAATCTAGTTGTGGCTGAAACTATAGAAAAGTGAACTTAGTGATGGAATTATATTCATAAAATGAAATTAGTTTGAGCACCGCATTGTAATCGCTATTTACGAACTCTGAAAGGGAACAGAGCAATATGAGCCTTTGCTATGGCTATTTAACTACATACAGAGATGTTGTCTAGACTCGCCATTCAACACACTTAGAGTTCTTGAACGATTTCACTTATGCCGTCTTTCTGTTCAACATCATGTGTTTTCTCTGGTATCCTCATTCGGTGTGCACCTTATTACTGTACACATATTCTCATTAACTAGTAATTTTCTATCATAACACACCATTTAAAAACAGTATATTTTTAAAATTATATTTGGCTGTTATCGATGAATCATGGATCAAACCCTGCGTTCACGCGAGCCGCTTTTCCAGTAAATATACTTCAGAAATGGTTTACCAAAAATAATAGTGCATTTATTGGAATAGGTAGTAATTAAACGAAACGATGTTCAGTGAAGGAGTGGTAACGTTTTTTAGATTTCATATTTTACGAAAGAAATTAGCGCATTTTTTCAGTGCATGTTCGTTCTTAGTTCTAACAGTATTTTACAAATTATTAAAATTTACAATAATACAGCATCAACAGATGCTAACCTGTATTTCTCTAAAAGTTTTTCATTTTCCCGTTGTTTTAGAGCTTAACTTCACTAAACTAAGGTGCCCTACATGCCGGGCCGGCATATGTAATGGCATGAGAGAGTGAATTCACTAAACTGTCTCTTGCAGTGCAAATTATTGTCATGAAGCACATGTGATGAGTACGGACATTACTATACGAATTTACGAGGGTGTAGAGATGCACCAATGTTCACTTGCTCTGCGTGGTTGTTTCGTTTTCACAATGGAGAACCCATTCCATAATTCATAGTTGTGACCTTCATTGAAGATTGCATCTGTTTTGAATCTGCATGTTATTTAAACGTTTTTTTCGGTGAGAGATAGCTTTTGTGATAAACAATTGATGTGAGATTGATGAACATGATTTTACCGCTCACTTTCTTGACCAAATTGGCAACACGAACTACCTATTTCGTAAACAAATGAGCAAGACGTAGTGCTTTGCACTGAGTGACGGCCGCCGATGGTAGAGCTCTGAAAATAGGCAGGCACTAGCAGTCCAACACCACACAAAGAATAACGGCTCATTTACAAAGCATGGGGGCCACCTTCCTTCTCTCTCGCTAGCATCGCAATTCTGCCAACAAATTAAATGACTCACTTCAGCTTACAAAGCTTCATCTCCGTGAAAGAATAATATTTCCTCAGCTGCATAAATCGTGCGAGAAATTTCAGTATAATTTAACCAACAAATGTAGTTATGTGAAAATGAGCATCAAATTGACATTACGTCAGAGTTAAATAAGAAGGTAAAGAATGCAGGAGCTTGGGAGCAGTTACATGAATTAGTATTTATATAAATTGATGATCAAGAGCGCACGAGTAAAAATGTGGAAAATATTTTATTTATAGTCAATTTCCAAATATCTTAGGCGCTTTAGTATATTTTTTATGAAAACATTTTTGTAGTATCTAAACAATATCTACGTAAATATTGCACACTTGAATGTTTATATCTACAGCCCACTTAAGAAATACAAAATTCATTTAGGCATTGGTTTTCAACTTAATATAGATATAAGTTAAAATATATTTTTCCATTATTAGAAAATATTTTTAACGACACATGAAATTTTTTGTTGAACAAGTCGTTTTTGAAGACAAAAATGCTTTGCTGTAATATATTCTTCAGAGCGCATTAAATTAATACTTTGTTCTTACATTTTTCTTTTCCTTTAGAGTGAGCGTCTCTCGAATCTTCTGTCGTCTAATTATATCGTCGACATTAAACAGGAACAGGATCTCACCTCATGTTCACTAAAAAAAAGGCAACAAGCGAGACACAACTAAATAAAGCAACTTTAAAAAGAGGTTAAGAAGGCTTTTCGAAGCTCGAAGAAAAAAGTAGAGAAAAAAGATTGGAAAAATCAAGGTTGTAGAAGATATTTTCAGAGTTAAAGGTGGACGTTTTTGAAAATGAGGTAAAAAATTGTGGGTTTTCATTTTTAGAGAAACAATATGTGCATTTCTTAGTGTATATTGTTTAAATTAATTTAGATCCACAGACGCGTTTTTCAGAATAATGGTTGTATTAAGCTTGTTATTTATTGTAGTAAATGGTAATTCGTAAGTTGATATCTAGCTAGGTAGAAAAGGATGATGCAGTTTCTTATTATGCCAGCATACCTTTATCAGTGCATTTTAGCTGCAATATTTTTCTCCGATAAAGAAAGCACAAGTCACATTGGACAAAAGTGTTCTAGTGGATGCTTCAAGAATTTGTCAAATTTGTCGTATTAAGGCTATCGCAGGGGAGTGTTCTTATTAAGGCTATCGCAGGGGAGTGTTCGTATTAAGGCTATCGCAGGGGAGTGTTCTTATTAAGGCTATCGCAGGGGAGTGTTCGTATTAAGGCTATCGCAGGGGAGTGTTCGTATTAAGGCTATCGCAGGGGAGTGTTCGTATTAAGGCTACCGCAGGGGAGTGTTCTTATTAAGGGTATCGCTGGGTAGTGTTCTTTCAGTTGTAAAAAGGCGTAAGTTTTCCTTTGTTAAGAATTATTATAATTAAGACGTAAGTTTTACTTAAGAAGTATCCATTTGAGCCTGTGGCACGGATTGAGTAACATGTTATAGAAAGGCAATAAACCTACCACTC